>RJWH01001011.1:460158-494556 GCA_004363575.1 Solenodon paradoxus | reverse complement strand
CTCTCTACCTCTCTCCCTCCCCCCCCCTCCCCCATGATACCTTCCCTCAGAGTTTCAGCCCTGGTCTTTCAAACTTCTCACTTGGGCAAGTTTATCTATATCCATACAATATCCATACATGATTCCCAAAGGGTGTCATTAGCCCAGTCTCCCAGCCCTTCTCTCTCTCCCCCAGCTCATCCAGTCATTGGTTCTCATTCTTTTAATCTCCTAAATTACCTTTGAATGAATCCACATCTTACTCTTCACTCCCACTCTAATTTAAGCTACCATTATCTCTGATCTGAGCTATGCACAATGAACTCCTAAAGGATGTTCCCTCATTCACTGCTACATACTTCTAGTATGTTCTCACTACTGGAACCAGAGAAATCCTTTCAAATGCTAATTTAAGTAGCTTAAATCCCTGAAATTTCTTTCCTTAAAGTGAAAACTCCCTAACATGTCCTATGAATCCTTCTATGATCTAGTCCTTACCTACTTTTCCAATCTCATATTGCATCATATTCCGCTCATAGTCTCAATTCTAGATCCACCAGTCTTTCTTTCAATCCCAAGCCTTCTCCATCTCCTTCTCTGTTCTCACAGCAGGACATTAGCGTGCTAGTTCCTGTATCTTAAGCTGTTCTTTCGCTTTTTACCTACTTAACCAACTCTTCTATTCAATTATTCTAATTTTAGAATAATTTTTTTCCTATTAAGCCCATTCATCAAGCTAAAATTTGCAACAAGGGTTCATTGCATTGCATACCTTCCCTACTTAGTTCTTATCACAATAGCAATTTTATATTTATTTTCTCATTACTTATTATGTTCCTTCTAAAATGTAAACTCTCTAACAAAGGAGACTATATTTATTTTCACTCCTATTTTAGTACCTAACACAGTACCTGGCACATGTAAGATGACTTCTTAAATTAGTTCATTAATTTCCAAGCAGGCCATTCAGTGGAGCAGAATTAAGCTTGTATCCACAGAGGAGAAAGATTAGGTTAAGAGTACTGGGGACAGGGTGGGGGTGGAGAGGATGGGGAGACTATGATACTACAAACAATTAACTGCTCAAAAGAGAACCCAAAACTAAAGTCAAAGACCAGGATACCAAAGAGAAAATAGCACAGTATCTGGTTTAAGAAGTATACACTCTGATCGGGAGGTACTCGTGCAGAGACCCAGAAAGAGGCACCCAGCTGAAAGTTCATCTAGAGAGCCATGTGCACACACACACACACACACACACACACACACACACAATTGGTTAGACTCAGATACTTCAAGTTCACTATACCCAAAAGTACACCAACTATATTCATACATACCCTCAGTAAAGTGTTCTTCCCTCTGGATTTCATGTATCTGTAACAAGTGACACCGTCCTCACAGTAACCAACTCCCAAAAGATGTTCTTTTTCCCTTCATATTTCTCAAAGCCCATATCTTAATCACAAAATCAACCCAGTCTAACTTTTGAAAGCAACTTCTCTCCATTTCATCAGACTCAAACTTAATTAAGAGCTTCACCATACTCATTCTAGGTTTTCTGCCTCTACACTCATACTTCCTGTCATCTGTTCTTCACACTACAATCAGAATCATCATTCTCATCTAACAATTATCACACCTCTGAAAATCCCTCCTGCCTTTAGTCTAAAATTGATACTCTGAAACTTGATAACAACTGTCTTTCTATTCTCTAACCAACCAGCATCTCCACTCCACCTACCACCTGAGCTCTTGTCACATGAACTAGTTTTAGTTCCAGAATGTCTAGGGGTGATCTTAAAGTTTTCTCATGCCTCATTGCCTTTGCATATACATCTTATCTTTGTGTCCACTTAGTCTCTTCCTCCACTCCCAGGTATTTTTATCTAGTAATTAACACAAATAAATTTTAATCCTATTCACAACTGATTAACTCCTACACCTGATTCAAAGTCCACATGCTAAAGGCCTTCTGAAGATGCCTGGCTCCCAGAAAACTTTATGTAGTTCCTTCTATCATTATATTGATCACACTCTCTATTTTCACCCCAGGTCAGGGAAACATCCTGAGAGTAGATAAGATGTCTTACTTATCTTAGTTCTCTGTCAATGGTGTAGCAGCTTGCTATTCAAACATTCTTGGCTAAAATTAACCACCACAGTGAACTATGCTTTCTAATGACTTTTTTTTTTTTCTTGTTTCAGTCCAAGTATCTACCTGGTTGTTTCATTACTCTTTCTTCTGATGCTAATTTTCTTCAGTATTTTAGTTTTGAGCTACTTCCATTACATGAGGATTTACAGAGAATTTATTTACGAACCACTTCACAAATCAGAAGATAAACTGAAGGATAGTTAGAAAAAAAGAAAGTTTACTATGTATGTATACCTACATGTATAGAGAGAGATAGACAGAAAATAACACTTATATTGAGAGTGTGTTTGACCTAGAAATACTGAGTATAAGCTCATAGAAAGTAGCATAAATTCAACATATAAAAATGTTCTTGTTATTCCCAAAAAGAAATATTGTTCAGTATACTGAGTTATGAAATTAATTCTGAATGTGTTTACCTGTATGCTGAGTTAATCTATATATTCCTATATGAGTTTTTTAAATTAAAATGTATAAATCTGTATTTGGCTATTAAAATTCTAAGAATGAAAATAAAGTTTTGAAAATGTGTCACATGTTATTTTGCATGAGGTTTCTTTTGTATGACTAGTTAATTTGTGCATAACAGATTTAATATGTGTAGAATTAAATAATATGTCTTAAATATATTTCAGCAGTTTTTCTAATAGTAGATTCACATACAAATGTACAACTTATTATACTGAAAATAAGAAGCTTATGCTCTCCATTGCCACACTTAAGTTTTAAAATTTCATTTTGATGCTCAAAATAAGTGTCTTGATTTGTCCAAATGTTATCACATATCTTTAAACAATTAGAATTTGTCACAGTCAGAGTTCAACTAGAGGAGAGAATCAATAGAAAGTATACGTGTAAAGAGATTTATCAAAAAGAACTGGCTTATGTAATTATGGAGTCCGGCTAAAGAAGTTTGAAATCCATATCAGATAATAACAGATATTGAGACTAGGAGATCACAGCAAGATGGAACTCCACAGGCACAGATGAAAGCTGTCATCCACAACAGAATTTCTTACTTTACTAAGATCAGGACCAAGAAAGAGATACCTACTGTTCATCACTGTTTTGAAAGTTTTGACATTTTAAGAGTTATATAAAATAAAATAACCACTATAAATGCTACAGAAAGGCAAGAAAATCATCTTTTAATAATAAAATTATGTGCCCAGAAAATCCAAAGTGGTAATAAAAATTAGTAGAAAAAGTTAATTTGATGCCTCAATATCAAATATTTAAAATCAATACCTTTTCAGCACACTCTGGTTGGCCTAGTGGTTTAAACTAGCACAGTCCACACACACCCCAATGTCCCCACTTCAAGACCGGGGGCCAGGAAAACAACCAACAAAGAACAACTAAATTAAAGTGCTGTTTCCACTTCTCCCTGCCTGCCTATTTTCTACTCACCTTCATTACTGACTGTTCCTTTCCTTTAAAAAAAAAAAAAAAGCCTTTTCTCTCTAATATTTATTTAGCAGTTAACAATAAAAATAAGAAAAAAAAAAATATTTTAATTGATGTGAAAAATTACATTGACTGAAAGATTTCACATACATCAAAAAATTATATTGCAGGAAATGAAACAAGATCCAAAAAATATACTTGATAGCAAAAAAAAAATTACCTAGTAGAAAATGAGTAAAGAATAGTCATTTTATAGAAGAGTACATCCAAACAGCCAGTACATATATTTAAAACAACCATTTTTTAGTAGTTACTATGTGCCAGGAATTGCTCTAGTAGTTTGTTATCAACCCCATAAAATGGGAACTATTATTATCCCATTATAGAAATAAGGCAACTATCACAGGTAGGGTATATATAATTTTTCTAAGATCACACAGCTGTTAAGTGATGGAGCTGGAATTCAAATCCAGGCAAAATGGTTCCAAAACCATGAAGATGCTCCACTCCACCAGCAGCCAGAAAGATACAATCCAAAATCACAATGAGGCTGCATTTTCTCATCTGGTGGTAAAAATTCAGGAAGTAATAGTCTTGGAAAGGAATGACAGGAAGAAAATTCTCTTGCATTTCTGAAAGAATTGTGAACTGTTACAGCTTTTCTGAAAGGCAATCTGGCAAGATATATTAAAATTTAAAATATACATTCTCTTAGGCCCAGAAATTCTACTCTTAGAACCCTATCATTGTCGTGGCAAAATTCTAGAAGGAGAGTTGATTCCTTTCAAAAGGTGAATAAATGATTGAATATTGACCATGCAGATCTGTCTATATGAGCTGATTTAAAAGATTTTCCACAAGCTTTTGTTAAAGAGAAAAGCAAGCTGTAGAGAAATATTTACAGTATGATCCCATGATATGAACAAAACAAAACATCTGTGTGTGAACTCACAGAAGTAAAGAAGGATACATACTATTTGGTTGACAAATGCATGCATGTGTATTTGTGTACATGAGGAAAGGGAGTAGGGATGTATCAAGAGATGTAGAGAAAGATAAAAACAAAACTACTAAAACTGCAAAAGAGAAAACAATAGAAAAACAGCATGTAAAAATTTGTCTTTCTGTAAAATTCTAAGCCTGTAATAAAAACAAATGAAAAGAAAAGTCACTGAACTTAAAATGGTATGTTGGGTGATTTTTGCTTTCTTACTTACTATTGTTTCCCGCCACATTGAATTCATACTGCATAATCAAAAAATGTTAATTATCATGCGAAAAAAAGAATGAAAAATAAAGATGTGGAGGCACATGTAGAGACAACTTTTTCAAGGAGATCCCTTTTTTCTACAACAGGGAGCAAAGTAATGAAGAGCAACTGGAGGTGGAGGTGAAATTGGGAAGATGTTATTAAACATACTTATACTAATAGTACTGATTCAGTAGCAAGGGAAAAACATGATCCAGGAGAGAAAGGGCGTAATCTCTGGATAAAAATCCTTAAAAAGGCAAGATGGAATGAGATACCATGATGAAACTAGGAACTGAACATTTCACCCACTGTTAGAGGAGGGAAGTCAGAATTCATGGGTACTGATGTACATTGGGTGGTAAGAAGATCAGCTGTTTGTAGAAGCCCTGAGAATGTTCCTTGCAAGTTTCCTACTGTACGTATAATTGACCCAGGACCTCAGTCACTGCCTTCTAAAATCCACCGCCACATTTGCACCAAGGGTGCACCCTTCTAAGAAACTCTCCCATACTGTGACTGAATGTGATGGGGATACTTTAGCAGACTGGATCCTGAGTTGACATGAGACTCCTGCAGTCTGCCTCAAGGCTCCTGAAAGTTTTACCAAACTTTCCTTAGATGTCGTTGCAATTGAAGACACCTCTAACATCTCCTTCCCTCCCCGACAGCCTCTACCTCCCACCCCCACCAGCAGCACTTACACACACACACAACCCAACATAGCCCAGTGGTGATATGTTAGGCTTGACAATGAGGGTGGTGAAGATTACAACTTGCATGTACTGGAAAAAACCAGGAGGATATGTCTGGGTTTGGATTCTGAGGCATCTTTGGGTACGTAAGAAATTGTTGATTTAAGTGCATTTTCTCATATTAGATAGAACTGACAAGTTGTCCAGGGCTCTAAGGCGGGAGACACATCCTTGTAGGGGTGGCACATCCCTGTGGCTCAGGTGGTTTTGGTGGCTAAGATGCAGGCCATATAAAGCCTACAGATCTGGGTTCAAGACCTGGGGTCAGGGATAAAAAAGGAAAAATAAAAAATACAGAAAACAAAACTCTTTCAGGAAGAACGCTTAGAATGAAAGTAGAAAATGCTGGGTGTCCTGGAATTGGTAAGGGAGGAATGGAAATGCTCATCAAGGTGGGTAGATTGAAATGGCTGCATTATAGGAGGCTAGAAGACCCAGCAGAGGATTATGTCTCATGAGCATGTCCACATGGCACATTATTCACCAAGAACATCCTGATGAGAGTGGTAGTCTTGCTCTGCAGCCAAGGATGACAGGAGGTAAGGCAGTCACAGAGCTGAGTTCATTAACACCCAAGGGGAGGATAAATCTTCAAAGCAAGAGAAGCTTGGCGATGCTTTGCTTTCAGAAGTTAGGAGGTCACAATTACCATACTGACAAGCAAGGAACAGCTATGTGGACCTGGATTGCAGGGAGCTGTGGCTATAGTTGATAGAACATGGTGGTGTTAGTGGAAAAATTGTCTGGCAGCCTACAAGACTGTGGGTTCATATCTATTAAAAATTTTTAAAAAAAAAGAAGAAGAAGAAGGAGGAGGAGGAAAGAAGGAGGAGGAAGAGAGGAGGAAGCTAAGGGCAGATGGTTAATGTTAAGCCCAAGGGCCCAGGTTCAAGAAGGGGGTGGGGGGAAGAGGGGGTTGGGTTAGAAAGAGCCCCAAAATAATTTTTTTAAATGCTGAAAAAGAGACAGAACAGAGGAAGATCTGACAGCAACCAGGCAAAGGGCCAGTATATTAACTTATCCAGTTATGTCAGTGGCACCGCCATTTTCCTGATGTTTATACTCAGTATCTCCAATAGCTTTAGTTTCTCGTCCTCCAGTCCAATGTCTTTAGTTTCTCAACTTCGTGTTCCATAGTCAGTCACCTGACCGTCAGTGCTTTCCTCTCAAAATGCCTGCAATATCTGTCCTTTTCCACCACATTGATCCAACTTTACTCAGGCCCTCCTGACTGCCATCTGCAGCGGACAGTTGACGCATTCTGCTCCACGGCACACACCGCGGCTCAGGTGGCTAAGGCAGCTAGGGTGCAGGCCACATACACCCTACAGACCCGAGCTGAAGACCAGGAGTAGGTAGTTTAAAAATAAAATCTACTCTCAACTAACCTTGAATCTCCCATTTCTAATTCTGCCTACGTCTACTCCAGGGGTCAACACACTATGGCCAATGGGTCATAACTAGTCCACCACCTACTTCGGTCTGTAAAATGTTATTGGTACACTGCTCTGCTCATTTATTTACCAATTTGTTGCTGCTTTCATGTAACAACGATAGTTCAATAGTTGCAACAGAAACCATATGGCCTACAAACCACATGGCCTAAAATATTTACTACTCTCTGATCCTTTACAAATGAAGTTTGCTGAACCCTGGAATGAAATAGAATCCCACTGCTGGATAGAGATCAAAGGGAAATAAAATCACTATCTCAAAAAGATATGGGCACCTTCCTGTTAAATGTAACATTATTTACAATGGCAAGAAACAACCTATACGTGCATCAATGGATGAATGCGTAAATAAAATATAATAATAGACAGTTAACCTTTGAACAACAATCTGTTCATGCAGGTCCACTTGGATTTTCTTATAAAATGACAGCTTAAACTTACAGTATTGATAAACACAGAACAGCTGGGTACATGTGTTTTCTCTTCCTCATGATTTTCTTAATAAATTTTCTTTTCCTCTGACTTTATTGCAAAAATATATAATACTAATAACATGTGAAATATGAGTTAATCAACTGTTATTGGTAAGGTCCCTGTCAACAGCCGGCTGTGAGTAGTAAAGTTTTTAGAGAGTCATAAATTATATGCAGATTTCGGATTATGCTAAGTGAAATAAGTCAAAAGAAGAAAGATAGATACCAGATGACCTCACTTCATAAGTGGAATTGAATAGACAAAACAAAGGAACAGATGAAACAAAACTAACCTTTGGACACTTGCAACAGAACTGAGGTCACCAATAGGGAATGGGACGGGGGCAGGAGCAAATGGTGGTAGAGCCCACTAGATAATGGTGAAGAACACTTGGTGATTTGGTGGAGGGCAGGGTATGCTGACAAATATCTAAGGAATGGGGAACCTATACATAGGAAGTTATTTTAATGTGTAGAATAATTACTATAATAAAAATTATTTTTTTTAAAGTTACACGCAAATTTCAACAGCAAGGAGTTAGTGTCCATTCATAACCATTCCAAATTAGCAGTGATTGAAATAACTTCAGGTTATTGTAGCCTTTCCAAATTATACTTTGTTATTCAAAAAGCAACCTGTAGTTTGAAAGGTTTTGTTAGAGTTCAAATAAATCAACTCACACCTTACAAAAATTTTTTTAATGTAAATAAAAATAATAAAGTAAAATAAAAATAAAAATTAGTAGGCACATTAAAAAACGCTCATTGTCATTTATCATTAGGGAAATGCAGATCAAAAGCACAATGAGAAATCATCTCACGCCTGTGACAGTGACATACATTGGAAAGACTAGAAGCAACAAGTACTGGTAAGGGTGGGGAAAAAAAGGAACACTCCTAATTGTTGGTTGAATGTAAATAGGTACTGTCACTTTCGAAAATTATATGGAGGGTCCTTAAAAAGTTAAAAAAAAACAAAAAAAACTGCCATATGATCCAGCAATTCCACATCTAGATATCTATCTGAAGAATATGAAAACACTCATTTCAAAAGACAGAATATACCCCTACGGTCATCACAGCATTATTTACAGTGGCCAAGAAACGGCACCCACAGATGAGTGATAGCTATACACAATGGAATATACTCCGTTATTCAAAAAAATAAACAAAAAACATGAAACACTGCCATTTGCAATATAAATGGAAGTAAAAGGGGATTATGCTAAGTGAGATAAGTCAAAAAGAGAAAGAAAAATACTGGGTGATCTCGCTCCTATATGCAGGGTTACCACAAGTCCCGGTGTGACCGGGATGGTCCTGGTTTAGCAATGCTGTCCCACTGTCTTACTTGGTTTGAAATTCTGTTCCAGTTTCAATTACAGCTTGCTAAAAATTAATTTGGGCAAACAGACACTCAACAAATAGTCCAAATTGCCCAACGGGGGTGCAGGTTTCTGCAAGAGGGGTTTATACCCACCACCTATGCCTGAACCAGCTCCACCATCGCTGCCAAGTCTGGTGGAGCCAAATCTGGTGATATCCCAATTGGCTCCAATTACAAGGCTAAAAAGTATGGTAAGTCTATCTGTGTAAAATATAAAGAAACAAAGTAAAGGAACAGACAAAACAAAATAAGAACACTTTGACACTGACAACAGAATTAATATTACAGAGAGGAAGGAGGATGGGGCAGTGGGAACAAAGGGTAGTGGGGGTTCAAAGGGTAGTGAGGAAAGACTATTAGAAATTTGGTGGTGGCTGTGGTATGATCATATATTTAATGAAGAGTGAACCTGCACATCTATAACCTATGTTGTGCTGTAAATCAGTTACCTCAATTAAAAAGAAATTTTAATTAAAAACTAAAGTCACATTCCTTTCCCCCAGTTTCCAGAACTTCATAGATTTTCAGATCCAGAAACCACGAACTGAAGAGGTACCTAGATCCCTAGGAAGAAGGATCTCATAACACTTTAGTAAGTCTGCACTCTAACAAATCCCTAAGAAACCTATGACCATTTACTCAGGTGACTAGTGAAAAAAGGGGAATAATTAGACATTTTGAGAACTAGTAGACATAGGTCTGAGTTGATAATGAGATCCCTTAGAGTGTGGACCTATGAGGGCCACAGTGGTTCCAGTCAACTAGGGGACATGCCCCCCATCTCCAAGTACTTAATTGGCATTGATATACTGAGCAGTGACAGTAAAGCTCACTTTGGTTCCTGGTCTGTGGTGTAGGAGCTATACTGGGAGAGGCCAAACAGAATCCTCTGATACTGCCCCCTACACAAGCACCTGACCAAGTTAGAAAATCATTATCATTTTCCAGGAGGGTGTGGCAGAGATCAGTGCCATCATTAAGGACCTAAAAATTCAGGGTTGGTAGATGCTGTCATATTTTCATGTAAATTACCACTCTGGTCCATGCAGAAAGTAGATGGATTCTGGAGAACGACTATAGACTCCCGCATATTTAAGCAAGTAGTAGTGCCAAGAGCAGCTGGTGTGCCAGATGTGTTATCAGTGGTAGGGCAGGTTAATCGGGCCTCAGGTATATGGTAGACAACTACTGACTTAGCAAATACTCTTTTCCATTCACAAGAAAACATCAGAAACAGTTCTCATTCCCACAGACAATGATATCTGCCCATCCTATGGAATTATGAAGTATACATCCTCATATAGACAACAAAAATAGCAAACCAAGTTCATGTCTGGAATGGTCTGCTATACAATGCTGTTGAGCGTCACAGGTCACACTGTAAAAATTAAAAATTAAACATTTGGTAGGGTAAATTTCAACAAGGCTGATCTCTATCTCGAACCAGTATGAAAAAATTCTCTTGCAGACATGGGAAACAGGATTGAAGGACTGAACTCTTACTACCTAGCCAGGGAAAACTATATGCCTTACCTGAAGCAATCACCCACAGCAGATATAGAGTAGCTGTGACTGCCTAAGCAGCTACTACAAACTCTAAGATCAAAGACTGATCAAGGATCAATCACACTTCACTCCCATATCAAGAAGCTGATTCAATTATCAACGTCTTAAAAAGTCACTTTGTAACAAAGGACATCTAAAAAGTACCATTATCCTCTGAATTTTCTAACTACGATTTCTTCTCAGGTAGCTGGCAATTTCGAAATGGGAAATGAATTGTTTCAAGATCTGCTGAAAAATTCACATATCTACCTTTTAACTCTGAAGCAATCAATGTCATCAACAAATGACAACTGATATCGCAGAGAGCAGGGTAGGAGGAGCAGGAAGAATACCAAAATTACCTTCCAAACATTTCTCATGAGAGAGTGGACACCAGTGGTATTATGGAACACCCAAGTCATTTTTATTCTGGCAGTCACCTCCATGAAGGTGACAGAGTTTTATGCAGCCCTCTTAGGTAGCCACCCTTCAAGATGGCCCCCAATGATCCTTGTCTCCTGGTATCACACCCTGTAAAGTCTCCTCCTACATTGCTCCAGAGTTGGTGTGTGTGACCAATAGAAGACAGCAGAATTGTTAGTAGGTCACTTCCAAGATTAGGTTATAAGACATGGCAGCTTCCTTTGTCACCTTCCCACTATCTTTTGGATCACTTCCCCTGGAAGCAGCAGCTACAAGTCATGAGCAAGCCTACAGGGAGGCCCATGAGTGATAAACTGAAGCCTCTTACCAAGGCTATCTGAGTGAGCTTAGAATCAGATCACCTAGCCCAGGTCAAGTTCTGCATACAACTGCAACTCCATGAGAGGCTGTGAGCCAGAATCATTCACCTAAACATGACTCAGATGCTTGACCACCAAAACTGTAAAATCATGCTTGTTTTAAGTTGTGCTGAAGTAATCTGGTCCACGATAATAACAGAAGGTCACTCAGTTCAACTCCACCACACGACTCAGGTAGCAATAAGCTTTAATACTTCTCTACACTTAGAGTGCTTTGGACCACTTATATCTCCCTCCAGGTTGTCCAAGAAATCATCTGTGGAATTTATATCAAAGTTATTGCCTCTTGGTTTCAAATACGACTAATTGCTGGGGCCATAACTCTGCAAACCACCTTTCTGCTCTCCACCTGGCTCCCTGTCGGTCTCTTTAGTACAGGTACAGGCGAAGGACTGGAAGGCAGGAGGGGAAAGGGGCTTGCTGTTTCCCAGCTTTCTTGTTAGCATGAACTTAACCACGCTTCTTCATCCCAGTAGGGACAGAAGATTTAAGTCGCAGCGATTGATTTCTAGCTTAAAGTTTTAAAAACTTCACAGAAACAGCATTATTGTGCTCCCTCAGAAACACCAGCAGCACCAGCTGGCTAAACCTCCCTCTTTGGAGTTTTGAGTTTTACTTCAACAGGGCTCTCCTCCAAGCTTCAAAAAGGTTTAAATCCCAACCTGTTGACCCAGGTCTAGGAGTGATAGCTGCTTCTGGTGCTCACTGCCTTCCTGGTACCTTAGTGTCCTCTTTTAGTCTGCTTACGACTCTACTACTCAATTTATAATTATTTATATTAATTGTTTATAAATATTGGTGTGATATAACCAGCACCAAATAATTCTCCTATTATGCTTTACTATGCTTTGTATCCTTCAAGTTAAATGATAAATGAATGAAAAAAAACTTTTTTTTTTTTCTTTCTTCCACTGGCTTGTACGTTTCAAACTCCTTCAAATTCATGAGGGAGAAGTCATGTCTGTTTTCTCTACTATGTACTAGTGATAACACAGTCACTAACACATAAAAGGTCCTTATTTAATACTTGCTCAGTGAATGAATGATAATTTTAGCTATTGGGGGATCAATACCTAAATTAAATGAGCAATACAACTCATTCCATCATCAGTGAATTCTACCTGATGAATTTGAAGTGAGTATGGAACATCCTATGCGGTGGACAAAATAACAATCCCCTGCAGACGTCCATATCCACCTCCCCCAGAGCCGGCAAATTTATTACATGATATAGGTGGGGTAGGAAAGAATTTGCAGATGTGATTCATTAAGAATCTTGAGATGACATTATTCTGAATTACCCAGGACCACCCAAGATAATTACAAGGGTCCTTATAAGTGAAAGGGAGAGGCAGGAGAGACGATATGATCATGGAAACAGTGTTCAGGGTGATGAGGTCATGAGCAAGGAATGAGGGCAGTCTCTAAAAGCTAAAAAAGATAAGGAGTCACATCCTCCCCGAGAGCCTCGAGAAGCAACAATGCCCTTAACTTAATTTAGCTCAGGGAAAGTCATTTTGGACTTCTGACCTCCAGAACTATTAGATAATAAATTGATGTTTTATTGTTTAAAATCACAAAATCCATGGTCATTTGTTATGGCAGTACTAGGGCATCCTGGTAGAGAAACCAATAGGTTGCAGGTTATATTGGCCCAGTGCTCAGGAAGCGAAGAAGGGGTTAGAGGTGGGATACTGAGTTTTTCAGCATACATATGGTGGTTATAGCAGACTATAGAAGAGATCACAAAAGGCAAAGGGAGTGAGTAGACCAACAGGTGAAGTGAACCAGAGGTATGAACCCTCAGTAGCTCAGCAAGGACTAAATGAGATCTTACCTACACTTGTAGCTTGTTCAGTTGGGCTCATTGGAGAGAAATGTGAGTGAGAAGAGAAATAAAGTTTCTGGATATACCAAAATGAATTTCAGATCTTTGTCCACAATCTGTATGAGGAAAATCAAATAACAATCAGAGCAAATAGCACTTGAAGTTACCCAACACTGCCTAGCAGTTCAACCCTATTTCCCTTATGTGGTTATTTTCCCTATTTTACACTTGCTTTCTTTGAATTCTCTGGACTCATTCACTCCCATCTCATTCTTCAAGTATCATCTTGCCTCATAATTCATTAACAAAATAAAAGCAAATCAGAAAAAATCACCTATCCCCACTTACCCACCCCAAAATTTCTAACCTGCCCTCATTTTTCTTCTACATCTTCTATTTATTACATTACATAGGCTCCTATTTAGGATGTGTAAGTATCATATTAACTTTGGTTCCTCATCTCAGATATCTGGGTTCATCTTCCATTCACTGTGCTCCATCTTTCTCCACATCTGGGAGATGACAAGTTTGGGTGGAAGATCATAGTACTCAGTGCCTGCCAAATGCCCTCGATCCACCAGCTAGACCACAGCAAGCTCACCATGGGGTGAGTACCCACGGGGATGGTGCTAGGACCTGTGCCCAGAGGCCCAAGGTAGCTGATGTCTTTTTCCTAACTGTCCCCGCTGTCCCAGGAGTAGCAGGCCATCTCCCTGAACCTCCTCTCTTCTCCTGAGTGCTAGTTCACCTCTAGGGGACAGCACTGGACTAAGAGACATTTATCTCCATTTATTTTATATGCTGTCACTATGTACAAATCATCCCTTCCACTAAAGATCGACTCCTCCCTTTGTGAACTGGATCTCTTCCTCCTTCCCCTTGCAAATTTCCTCCTCTCTTCAGTATCACAAATTTCTCTTTACACAGAAGTATGCTTTAGTATCTCTTATCTTTAATATGCCTTCCATTAACCACACAGCTTTATCCACTAATGCCCCAAGCTGCCTTTAGATGTCTCTGTTTCCTCACCTTACATTTGCTCCTAAAACTATTCCAGATGATCTTACTCATCCTGAGATTACTCATGTCAAGTCGTCAAGGTTCCCTGTAAAATTCGTATTGCTGAATCTTGTGGTTTCTGCGTTACCAAGTGGTTCTGCCTCAGTGGTTTCCCTTCCTCCACTTGATCTCTGAATGGTGAAGGGTCCTAGATCTTTGTCTTCAGTATTTTTCTCTTTACACATTTTTCCAGGTTTACCCATTCAGTCCCAAGGCTTTAGAATCTATTTAGAATGACCACGACTCCAGATTATCCAAACCTTACTTGATATCTCATAGATAACTAAAAGGTATCACCAACTAAACAAAACCAAAGCGACTCTTGATTTTCCTTCTTCCAGTCTGATCTCCCTAATATTCATCTTATAAATGGTGCCACCATCCACAAGTTTTCCCAAGCCAAAAACCTAGAAGCTATTCTTTTGAACCGTCTCTCCCTACCAAACTCAATATCTAATCCATTAGTAATTCCCGTAGACTTCACTTCAAAACTACTCCAAATCTAATTTTCTTAGCCTTCTCCACTATAACCAATAAACAAGTTCAGCTTTGCCCATGCAGTTATGGAACAGCTTCCTAACTGGTTGAATCAATTAACTTTGTTCTTCCTTTTTGGATGGATACTTGGTCCCTTCCATATTTGCAGGGCTGGCATTTTGTAATTCTAATCTCAGTTTAAACTTCACTTTGTCCTGGACACTTTCCCTCTGCTTCCAATCTAAGATTATTCTCAATTATTTCTTTCTAAATTTAACTCTCTGCACATATAGCCAATATTTTTTCCTCCCTTTTTTATTTTCTAGGGCCTATGATATTGCCTGGTATATGGTAAACACACAACAAATATGTGTTGACTACAAAGGCACCTACTGTGACCTAGAGTTGTGCTAACCTAGGAATGCTATACTCTCTTCCCAACTCGGCAGTACAGTCTCATAAAATGCAAGTCATATTGAAAATTAGCTGGATGCAAGCTACTGCCAATAACCTGCCTTCCTCTTTGTATCGCCCCTCCCCTTGCAAAAAAAAAAAGTAAGGCTTTAGAAAATCAGTCATCACTAAGGTGTTTCTCCACATTCCTTCAGCTTCATGTACTTCAACACGACAAAACCACGCACAGTTGCACTACCGAAGTGGAGTTCAAGCTAGAAGACTTCACCGTCCGCCAAGGGCGGACAGCTAAGGATCAGGCACGGCATGCTGGGAGCTGTAGTCTCCTGAGAAGCCTGATCTGGTAGGATCGGTGAGCCCGCAGCATGCTGGGAGTTGTAGTCCATGAAAGGAATACAACCACAAAAGACTAGACGCTGAGACTCCGCCTCTGCGCTTCAAAAAGAGAGCTGGGAACCTTCACTACACTGCATGCTGGGAATTGTAGTCTTTTTAGGACCCCGCTCCCTCAGACAGGAGAGGCGCGGAGGCTGCGCCATTTTAACTCCCAAGGTGCGGCAACGGGGAACCAGAGCGCAGGCGGACTCAGCTCCCGCGCCGGGCCGGCTCCGCCCCCGGGAGCCCCGGTGCCCGCCTCTCGCTCAGGCCCCGCCTTCCCCCACGTGTCTGCCGCCTAGGGGAGGCGCCTGAGCTGGAGCGGGCTCGCCACCGGTGCGGCCCGTCGGCTCTTAGGGTCCTGGTGGCTGCTCCCCGCAGCGGCTCGGCTTCCCCATGCTCGCGCCCCGGCCACCACGGGCCGGGCTGTGCGCTTAGTGCCGAGCTCTGGCCCCCTAAAGCGCCCGCGGGGGTGGGAGCGGCCTCGGCTCCACGGAGACTGAGCGGCTGGAGGACGAGGCGGCGGCCGCGGGGAGGAGGATGGGGGCTAATCAGTTAGTGGTGCTCAACGTGTACGACATGGTGAGTGCTGCCCCTGGCGGCCCCGAGCCCCGGCCCTGGCGGCATCCTCTAGCCGGGCGGGCTCGCACCCCGGCCCCCATGCGCTTCCTGCCTCGGGTCTCCGCCTCCAGCTTAGTTCTTTGGACCTGGGGGGAGGGGAACATTATTATTTTTTAATCCCCTCTCACGACGACGAGCTTGTTGGTGCAGCCCAGCCTGCCCGAAGGCTTTGGCCAAGACTCGGGTCGGTTGAACCTCTCGGTGCTCCCATATTGCCCCAGCCCCTAACGCTTGGTGGATGTGCAGTGTCCTTTACGCGGAGCTGCTGTCGCGGGTCCGACTCTGCTCCCACCATCCGGACTCCAGGACTGCCCTACTCCCCGTGTCCCAGTCGCCGGCTGTCCCAGCTCCTCCGCGCTGCTGAACTGTACTCCTCTTCTTCCCAAGTCTTCAAAAACTCCAAGCCCCTCTAAGTCCTGAAAGTCACGGCTGTCGATGCCGTTGCAAGAATCTCTTCAAAGGTGAACCTGAGCCAACACACCCTTGCCTCCAAGGCAACCTCATTAAAATGAATGAGGCTAAAATTTATCAAGAAAATAGCCCCGCTTAACTATTTGGAGATCGTGGTGGTGCTTCTTTCCTAGATTTTGAAAACCACTTTGCCGGTGATTCAACAGGTTATCTGACGTGACCACACGAGAGAATGGGCGAACTTGTTTATTATGTCATCTAACTTTAGTATACTGCAAGCGCACAGAATCGAGGGCAAGGATTGGTTCGCCTTATAATGCAATGGAAAGATCGGACAGTGAATTATGTTGCAGTTAGATGCATGCTTGGGTTTCTTTGCGTTTGGTATATTCGTTTTTGTTTTATAAAGGTTTAACTCTCCCTGCAGTGTTTAAAATTTTTTGTAAGTGCATTGACAAATGGAAAAGTCCCTAGAGTTATTTTTGTTAGATTAAAGATGCAGAGGAAATACAGAGGTCAGGAGGTGTGGTTCTCCTTCATAAATCTAAACTTTTTCTTCCCTTGTTTTGTTTATAAATCTCTAAATTTACAGTGTACCATCTTGAGTAGAAAGGAATTCCGATTTCATAATATGGGAATTATGTCAGGTGGGTGTAGAGACTACCTGGGGGTTAGTTGTTTGAGTTCTGATGTGAGCTTGGATGTGAAAGGAGGTGTTAATCTGTAAAATAAGTGAAATAGGTTAGTAAAAGTTGGAGAAGAATAATTAAAGCTAGAGATCCTAGTAGACCGGTCTTATGTAAGGTCTTTGGCCTCTGTCACTGGTTAAGAAATAATTCTTTAGGTTTAAACTTTGTTGTGTTCAGCTGGATATTTTTATTTTTCAAGACTTTTAAAAAATTCTCTTACTGTTTCTGTGTACCCCTACACACACTCCCTCCACCTGACTTTGGTTCTCTTATTCATGAAGACTATTACAAACCAACCCTTAGGATATATTCTACTCTTGAGAGCACAGTATGTCTTTTCTTCTAAATTATTAAACCCCTTTGTAAATTAGGATTTTTCCAGCAGTCAAAGCCTTAAAGTTATCTGTGAAAGTAGCAGAAGAGAGATTTTGCTTTTTTAATAAAACTTAAAAATATATTCTTTGGCATATAATGGACTTCTTTTTCTTAAATTTTTAAGAACATTTTATAGCGGGAACTTTGTGTCACGACATTATGTAGGTTTAATGTGTGTGTCATTGTAAATCAACATCTGTATATATAGCTAGTTTACCACCAGCAGTCCATTTCTGTCCTTTACCTTATAACTGATCCCTTTACTGGATTTTCCCATCCTTCCCTTCCCTTCTGGTAACCATTAATTTGATTCTGTGGATTAGAAGTCTATTTTTGTTTGCTTTTATTCATTTATTTGTTTGGTTTCTCTATATACAACATATAAGTGAAGTCATTAAATACTTTTCTGGCTTGTCTCATGAAGCATAATTTCTTCTAGGTTCATCCATGTTGTTGCAATTGGCAGGATTTTAGCTAATAGCTGAGTTTTCCATTTCATATGTGTACAACATCTTTATCCAGTCTGTTGATGGGCATTTACGGATTTTCCAACTCTTGACTATTGTTCATAATACTGCAGTACACAGTGGGGTGCCTATATCTTTCAATTAGTGTTTTGGGGGGCACGTGAATAAATATTCAGAAGCGGGATAACAAGAGCATATGGAATTTGTTTTTAATTTTTTGAGAGATTTCCATACTATTTTCTATAATGGTTACACCGATTTACACTCTTACCAATAGTGTATAAAAATTATCTCCTATCACTCTCACCTTCACTTGTTTCCCAGTCTTGGATAATAGCCATTCTCACAGGTGTGAGGTGCTACCTCATTGTTTTTTAATTTGCATTTCCGTAATAATGGAACATCTTTTCATGTGCTTTAGGCCATCTATGCGTTTTCTTTGGAGAAGTGTCTATTAGGCCTTCTGTTAATGTGCTGCTTAACACTAGATAGTCTATGGTTCATGAGAATCATTGCTAATTATAGTAAATGTAGGAAAAATTAGAGATATTCAAACCAGTGCATTTTAAAGGGAAGAAACTTCTGAAAGATGTTTAAAAACATTAACCCATTAAAGAATTTATTCCTTATAGCACTTTGCTAAGTAGATAGGGAAGAAGCAGGAAGAGAAAAAGTTAAAATTTCCCCAGGTAATTAAAATTAAGATCTGAAATTTCTAGACCACAGTCTGAGTCATTGTCTTCTCTGCGGAATAATTTCCATGTTTACTTACATAGGGCTCTTTCCTATTAACAAGTGAAGGAACATATAAATGTTTTTCAGAATATAAATAGTTGAATTTTACTTTTAATAAATGTGCCCTTGTATATTCTTTTGAGGACTTTTAGTCTTTTATGTCACTAATTCAACCCTGTCGAAGCCACAAAAATAAATTAATTATCCTTTGTTTTTTAAGGAATTTAGAATATCATAGGGGAGGCACAACAGTATTAGCATTTCAAAACAAAATTGCATGATTTTGAGAAGAGCAGAAAAAGATGTAAAAGAGACTATATGTGATTGTAGGATCAGGAATGCTGAAAGTTAAAAGGGACGAAACTTGAGAGATTAGTAGTATCTCCACAGGCAGAGGACGATCAGCATGAACAGAAGGCAGGAGTAGGAAAGCATGAGTTGGAGTTGGAAACTTATTAGCTAGCCTGAAATAAGTGGAGTATAAGATGCGTGAAAAGAGAAGACACTTCTTTTGATTTGAACTTTTATATTTGGGGCCTAGCTGAACGGAGCAGGTCGTGGTCTGAAAAAATATGGTGGTGTTTTCCAAGTTAAGGCCAGTGACTTGAGGTCCAAATTTTCTCAAGTTAGTTTTGGTTTTTGTTTGATGTCAAGAGTAAATTACTTTTTGTCTTTGTTAGTACTTCCTATTTGTCATAGATGTCTTTAGAGAAGATGGCTGTATAGGCCTAGTACATCAGCTATCTCGGCCAAACTTTGCAAATACGAAAATCCTTGTTTATACTTAGTTACTGTTTCTAGGTACCTCTTGCCTTGTATCCTGGTGCCACGTCCTCTCAGACAACCTGTTTCAGCTCTGATTATATTGTTCCTATAAACTAGATTGTGAAGCTGCTATCATTTCTTTCCTGCCATAGCTGTCACATATAAAAATAGTTGTATCGACTTGTCTTGTGTTAACTCCCCTGTCATGGAGGAAAAGTATAATCCTCAGAAGGTCACTTAATCGTAACATAGCGCTGAATTATTGCTTGATGACTTCTCAGTTATTATGTTCCTTTGTATACTTTGGGGTAATTACCATCAATAAAACATGTCCTGGAGTTACTTTCTGAGTCTTGGGAATGAGGTTGTTCACATGTTGGTAATTTACTGCCATACTCTATAATGCAGGTGATTCAGATTAGTTTCAATTACTGGGATAATCTCTAATATAGTCACTTTAGTTTAAGGTCTGCATTTGCCATAGATTCAGATTTTGTGCTTTTCAGATTATCTTCACTACTGATGAATTTTTATAAAATAAAAATAGGCAGTTATGTGATAATGTTTGTAGATTCATTCTATAAACAGTTTTCCTGTTTTATATAGTATCTGTTTATCCTCAGAATCTTAATAGAATAGAAATACTTTCTAGGACAGAGAGGGATGTCTTTTTCTGGACTGCTTTCTTTTGACCTTTCTATCTCCATTATACTTCTCAGAGTATGCAAGGTCATACAGGTGTGATAGATCTGACTTCTCATACTTATAGCAGATCTTATTCAGACTTTTTGAATGAGCTCTAGACAAATCTAAATATGCTTAGCACCTAAATTATTGCGTAATATCTCTGAGTCAACATGTCCTGGAACAGTTTTTCCCCTTCCCTCCTTGAGTCAGATCCTTCCCCCTTAGTCCACCTGACCCCACCCAGCCCCACCCCACTACCCCACCCAAAAAGTACCTCTCATGTTGTAATTTTATCTCAATAACTAGCTCCTTGTCAGTTTCCCAAGCCAGACCCTGGGGATAAATTCCTCTTTATTAAAACTCTATACAGTCCAATCATCAGGCCATATCTCTGTTTTAGTTTGGTTGATTCTTTCTGAAAGTTAACAGCTTGAAAATTAGTGGCTTAAACTGGAAGGATACTTAACTTAGTTCCAGAGATAAACAGTCCCTTCGTTAGTTCAGCACCTCAGCTGGTAATCACAGACCAAGACTTTCCATCTTTCCATCTGCTTTTCTCTGCATGTTGGCTTTTGTTCTTGGTTTGGCCCCTCATAATTGTAAAATTACTATCTTAGCAGGAATGAAGGAAGACAGGTCAGTAGGGCCTATCTCCATGCTATTCTCCTGTAATGGAAAAAAAAAAGCCTTGCCAGAGCCACCCTACTTTCCCAAGAGATTGTCCAGAATTGACTCACATGTAACTGTTGAAGCCGAGATACAGAATATCTGGTTTTTCTAGGATTTGTGGTGAATTGTGACTAAGGCAAGTAGAAAGTTGCAAATAACTGAGAATCTATGATGTCTTACATATTTTCCTTTCTGAATACTCTTTGAATTGATTGCCTTATCCCGTTACACTCGTTTCTCAAGTTCAAACCCTTGTTATCTTTGTGGAATATAATAAATAGCCTTCTCGTTTCAATATCTGGTATTACTTCATTTTTAATCCATCTGCCCTTCTGTTGCCAATTATTCTTTCTGAATATACATGATTTTGTCATTCCTCTGCTTAAAATTCACCTACAGGATACAGTCTAATGCCCTTTATAATGTGACCTCTACTAGACTTAAGGCTCATCTGCCAATTCCCTACTGCTTCGCACCCCACCCAAACATACTTACTCCATGTTCACACAATGAAATATTTTAATTCTCCAAGCAGGCTGTACATCTCAATAGTTTACATCTCAGTATCGTTATACCTGCTAGTCCTTATGTCTGGAATGTCCTAATCCAACAATCATCAACTGCAACCCCTGCGCCTTTTGGTAGTTTAGCCTTTATTCATCAGACTTTAGGTGAATTTCTGTGTCCTAGTTGTACTTTCTACATGTATTATAATTCTGTGCTTTCCTTTAGGCCATAAGTTCCTTGGTGGCACCATATATCACTAGTGTTTAGAACAGGATCTGTCACTAAAAGGTGTTCTGTAATTAAATATTTGCTGAGTGAATGTGGTTTTAACTAGGCAGTTTTATTAGGAATGATGCCATCACTTAAATGGCATAGAAAGGTTCTCTTTATGCCAAAGACTTATTTCTGGTTTTTCCGCCATGTGCTTTTACTTAGTACATTGCTGGATTTTAGCTTTGATTGTTGGAATAGGATGACCAAATGAAGAGAGGAAGGACTATGGGAATAGACTAGAAAAAAAGATCAAAAAGTTTTTATGACACAGACTTGTTTTTAAACACCATGGGACTAGACTAGGCAAATTTTTTTCATTTGTTTTTAATTTGTTGGGGATTTTTTTTTTGAAGTTGAATCATAGTCGTTCTTTGGAAGACAATCTTTCCAAAATAATTGTTAGTTCCTGAATTTTAACATAAGTTAACTAGTTAATAGGATCTAGTCTTAATTTCTTGTAACAATTCTTGTACCAAGTATGCTTTTGCTAGTGCCACTTGACAAAACAGTGACCCATGAGACTGGCTTGAAAAAAGGGACAGTCATAAATTTGCTCTCCTGCACATCAAATAACTAATAATGAAACCAGTTTTACCAAGGCTAATTGAGAGACTCTTTATTCTTTTTTTTTAGGTTTAGGGTTTTGAGAAAAAAGATTTAAATCACTGTACATATTTATTTTCTGTTGCTGCAGTAACAATTGTAAAATAAAATTAGTATTTTAAAACAATACATACTTATTTTCTCAGACTTCTGTAGGTCAGTATCCAGGTGGACTGTTCTTCTCCAGGTCTCACAAGATTGAAATTGAGGTGTCATCCAGCCTGGCCTGTGGGGACAAATCTGCTTCCAAGCCCATTAGAATATTTCCAGAATTCAGTTGCTTTCAGTTGTAGGACTGAGGTCCCATTCCTTGCTATGTGTCAGCTGGAAGCCTCTCTGAGCTGCTTAAAATCTTCTGCATTTTGCATCTGTGTGCATCACTCAAACCAGCAATAGTGCATTGAATCCTTCTCACTCTTCATATACTCTGACCCCTTCTGTGGAATTTATTCTTCCTCCATCCTGAGAAAGTTCTCTACTTTTAAGGGCACATGTAATTAGATGAGACCCATGAGAATTTCCTGCTCCAGGTTAATCTCCCTATCTTACAGTCTGTAACTTTAATTACATCTGCTAAGTCCCTTTGCCATGTAATTTAATACACTCACAGGTTCTGGAGACTAAGGTGTAAACCTTTAGGAAATTTCTGCCTTGTCACACATACCATCTACGAAAGGTATTTCATAGACCCCAAAATATTTAGTATTCCCTTCAGCAGTCCCTTGACTTGTTGTGAAATAAATATTAACCTAGTAATCTTAAATGAAAAAATTGGAATCTTCAAAATATAAAATATGGAAACCAATGTGATTGACAAAAATACCCAGATGTTAAGGGTCCAAACATATTGGTGACTGCAGGCCCTTCAAACTGCAATGGTTTATAGTAAATCCTCACTTAGGTTTTTAAAAACTGCAGCTTTAAATGAAATTATGTTTCAGTGCCCTGCGGCAGTAGTGTTTGGGTGCAATCCACATGCACCCCAAAGTCCTGGGTTCCGGGCATTGGGAACAACCAAGATGAACAACTAAATATAATAAATAAAATGCTTCCTCCTCTCTCTTCCTGCCTGTCTGCCTGCTAGCATTCATTTCTGCCTGCAACTTTCCTTAAAAAAAAAGAAGACATAATCTTTTAGCAAAGAGTTAAGTTCCTATAGCATATTTCAGGTCACAAAAACATTACTAAACTATATATAGACCCCAAATACTTACATTGTTAAACAATAATTTGTATTAATTCATTTTCCATCACACATAGTCTAATTTGGCATAAGCCTATCCCAGCAGCTCAGAGCACCAGGCAGGAGCCAACCCAGAACAGACGCCCTTCCATCACAGGGCGTAGTACACACCCCGACTCACTCAGACTGGGATGATTTAGACACACCAGTGAAACTAACTTGCACATGTAGGAGGAATCAAAGTACCTGGAGAAAAACCCACATGGGGAGAACATGCCAACTCCACAAATTTATGACTCAATAAAGTTAACAAAATATAATTTAATGAAACTTAAAAACTAAATGCTTAGATGCTAAAGAGAGTCTACTTTTTAAGTGAATTATTCTGTTAGGTGGATTTTTCTTAAGACAGGATGTACTTTCCATTTGTTGACTGTGTAATTTTCTACAAGATTATTTAAATTCCAAAGCAACATTGTTGTTCGAGTGTCAACCCATTTGGTTAATAGAATGTAAATGGAAGACTGCCAAAATAATCTTAAACTGTAAGACAGGAAAAAATAAAAGAAAATGAGATACTTGAAAATTGTTTTAACTTCAGTTTATCTGGAATATATTTTAGTGTATGCACTACGATAGCCTTCAACCCCCAAAACAATAACATAAAGGTTAACTAACTGGTGTCCCCTGGTGGTACAGGCCCTAAGCCAGTGGCTAGGGTGTGGACCATGTAAAACCCAAGGACTCAGGTTTGAGATCTAGGGAATAGGAAACAGCCATAAATAAACAAAAAGTACTGCTTCTTCCCCTGCCTTAAAAAATGCTTCATCCTCTCCCTTCCTTCCTCTCATTAAAATAAATAATAACCCAACATTATTTGAAATAAAATTCTTTATCACTAAGTTGTAATATAATACTAAATTCTTATTCATACAGAATTATCGATTTCCAGTCTTATTACTGTTTTAACTATTGCAATTTTATAGTGTATCTTAGTATTTGGGCCAGTTTCCCCTCATTATTGTTCCAGTATTTTCTTGCCTATTATCCATCTTATTTTCCAAGAGTAGCTTGTCTGAAAAAAAATTCTTAAGTCTTTGGTTTTCTAAAATTGTGTTGAAATTTATGGTCATAACCATTCTTAGCTGTGCAGCTCAGTAACATCTACTCATGTTGTTTTACAACCTATGTCCAGAAGTTAACTGAAACTATATCCATTAAACAATTCATTTCTCCTCCCCAGCCACTCGTTAGCGCCATTCTTTGTGTCTATGAATTTAACTAAATATCTCATATAAGTGAAATCGTTGTCTTGTGACTGACTGATTTCACTTTGTAAGGTTCATCCATGCTGTAGCATGTGTCAGAATTGCCTTGTTAAGGCTAAATAATAATTCCATTATGCATATGTATGTATGCACACACATCACATTTCATTCATCTAGTATCTGTCATCAGACACTACGTCCACTTTTTGACTTTGTGAACATGGGTATTAGGACAATGCTGTTATAACAGTGCTATTATGAACATGGGTGTGCAAATATCTGGTCAAGTTCGTGCTTTGGATTATTTTGAGTGTATAGCCAGAAGTTCATAAGTTATTTTAAAATTGGAATTGTACTACACCTATAAAGGGGGGGGAAATTGGCATTTTTTTCTATCATATTCTTTTTCCTAAGGATGAAAACATGGGACATGATTTGGTTTTGGTATTCTGTTTTGTTTTGCTTTTTGAAAATTATATCCCAAAAATATATGCAGATAGTTAATGCTAAGCTCATATATCTGAGTCATCTATTAGCTGAATAAATCTTATAAAGAAGAAAAAAATATGGTATATTAAGTGGCAGTAGAGCCAAAGAGGAAAATTAAGAAAGAAAAAGGGAGGGATAGTGGAAGTCAGGATGGTATGAAACAGTTTCTACTATAATTTCAAATAGAGTGGTCAAGAAAGGCCTCATTATAAAGAGGCACTCTGGAAAGGGGAAATTGTACACCATGTGAATATCTGGCAAAGAATATTCAGGTAGAGGGTAAGCAAGTAACAGGGATAAATCAGGCCACATGCCTCCTCTCAAGTAAATATATAGCAAGAAACTAGAGGAGTTTTCAGCAGAATTTCTCATTTATGTTTTCAGGTAGATTCATGACGATCATTGAAAATAGAACATTCAGTATCAAAGAAGGAATCTGAGATTAGCATAGTTTCTACAAAGGTGAAAAACAGCATTGCCAATTTTAAACTATAATAAGTGTTGGTGAACAGCAGATTGAAAACTAATAAAATAACAAGATTTATAAATTCCAAATTCTGAATAGAAAGGTCAGTTTCTGTGTTAATTATCCAAAAAAAATCAAGTACTAGGCAGAAGTTTTAAGTTATGAACATTAAATCAGAACCTGGTTTAACGCAGATTTTAAACAGAAAGGTAAAATTCCAAATTCACACTGACAAAAAAATTACTTAGAAAGGTACAAAATCAAGATAATGTCACACATTTCTCCTCAAAAGCCTAAATAAAACATCTACAGAATAATGCAAAGGGAAACATCTGTCTGAATACTATAGCTTCTTAAGCACTCATTTCTGTGCAGAAGATAGACATTATCAGATACCCGTGGAGTGTGAAAAGATGACTGAAGGATTTAAGAATGGGATGGGATACATATAGCTAAAAATAATGCAGATATCCCAAATTACTCTAAAATAGAGAACGAACATGGTGTTGAAAAAATTAAATTCAATTCAAACCTTGGGCAAGAGGAACAAGGTAAGAGTATTCAGCATCTGCAAGGGAGGAAGTAAGTCAGTAGATAAAATTAATTCTTACTGTTATTGGAAAGCTGTATTTGAATGTATGTAGAAATGTTTTTCATGTAACTATTACTGGAATAAAGTCATATCTAGAGGGGAAACAGCATAGAAAACAGTCCATATGCTATTAGAAAGAAAACAGAAAAAGGAAAATGTAAAAACAAAGACAAAGCATATAAATTATGAAATGACATTAAATTAAAATCTATTAACCTTGTTAAGTATGTTTATAGTGTCATTTACCTTATAGAAATTTAAATTCTATGTGGTTAAAACTTATTTTTTATGACTATTCAGCTTCATGTCATTCCTAGAAAGGCTTTCCTTTAGCCTAAAATTATAGAAATAGTCTACATGTTTCTTCCCAAGCAGAAAATTGATTTATCTCAACATGTCTTACATGCTTTCTCACATTAGTTGGAAGCACATGCCACATTTATCATATATTAAATGATGAGCATATCTTTACTTCTTGAGTTTGCATGTGATTCATTATTTGTTGTTTCTTCCTGTGCACCATTATCATATATTTAATTGTAATACTCTAGTGTGTTTTGATGTCTGGTGATGCAAATTTCTTTTATTCTTCAAAGGTTTATTTTTTCTACTCATTTTTCAAATAAAAATGTATATTTCACGTTAAAAAAGACAAGCAATTCATGAGCTTTTTCTCATCCACCACCACTGTCCACGTCCCTTCTGTTAAATGAAATAGGAATTAATTGCCCTTGTCACATGTCTGCAGTCAAACTTTCTGCTGTGTGCTGGATTCTATACTCTCCTGTGCAAGAATTTCTTAAAGTTATCATCACTCATCGCAATTTCTTCTTCTGACATTCCAGTTGGCATATCAATATGCTGTAATATCTTTCTGTTTTCATCCATTTAAACTGAGGAGAATTTGTGAGATACTTCAGTATTATCTCCATTTACCATCCGCCCTATTTTACCAAGCTCTCAAGCTGGAGGTTTTTTCTTTTTTTAATCAGCTCGTAAAAGGATTACTTGTAAAAGGAGTTAGCTGTGTTAAATAAGAAAGGAAATAAAAGCTGTGATATTTCAGTCCCCATTCATTCTGACCTGTTTCTGTTTTATCTGTGGGTATCAAACAATTGCAACAGAATAGATTTGTAAATTCCCCATTCTACAGTGGACTTGAGAGCAGTGACGTGTTTTTCATTTTATTCCCAGAGCTTGGTATGTGGTAATTACTTAAGAAAGGTTTGTTGGACTCCCCTGAAGTTCCCCTAGGACCTTCATCCTGAATAAGTTCCTTTCTTCACTTTGTCATCTTGTTCATTGCTCCTGCTTGCAGGACAAAAGCATGCTACTGGACACCAGCAGTGACTAATATGTTTCAACCCGTTGGCTGGTTGCTCACCTCTAGAGGCCTGATTCTTTCCGCCTGCCTAGTGGATCTCCCCAGCCAGTCAGGTGGCATGTAAGATCCTCAGACCATCCACACTGATTGAGAGCAAGAAGTTTTGCTCTGCTTCCTCTGTGACTGGAGTCGATAAAATAAGAAGTAGTGTGGTTCTTTGTCTTTGTGACATAGTTTGGAACCAGACTGCATGAATTTGTATCCTGCTTCCTGCCTTTTAGCTGTGTAGCATTGTGAAAGTGACTTGATTTCTCTGTGCTTCTATTCCTTTCTAAAATGGGAGTAGTATTGTACCTAGCACACAGAGCTATTGAAAGGATCATACTCATCACTTTGAGTAAAATGCAGAGAATGATACCCAGCAGAAGAGAAGCACTAGAAAGTATTAGCTTTTGTTATTGATAATGTTGTTATTGGCAGGATTTTACAAGCAAATGAGCTCTTATCTGTATGTTTTCAGCTTTTGCAACACTTAATAATTCAATTTTTAATTTTTTCTTCACTTTACCTAAAGGAGTGTTATATTCCAGAACCAAAGTGCTACCTACGAAATTAAAACATTGAAAGTAGACTGTTGTATGTTTGACACTAGTTCCAAAATCTCCATCATAGTATATGTATAAAATTGAGATTAATGGTTTAGCCTTTTCCCCCTTGTGTCTTAGAGTTGACAGCTGGTCTTCAGCCTTTCAGCCAGATGAATGTGATACAACCAATTTGTAAGTCTTTAAACATCTGAAAATTTTTTAAATAAACAACTGAGCCTGAGATTGTTGGTTTGTACACCATAATTTCTAGTTCATTGCCCAACAATACATTTTTTTAATTATCCCATAAAAAATTGAATATATTAATTATCTTCATAGTTCTCATAGTGTAGTTTACTGAATAGTATAAAAAGAGTTGTCTATTTGAAGTACAGTTGAAATTCTAGTTTCTAAAAGTAGCATGTTATCTAGATTTTTTCCCTCTCCTTAAAATTTGATGGTTAGTCTTAGTTCCCAAAATTGGATGTCTCTGTACTACTAAATTAGTGCAGGCATACCTCAGAGATGTTTTATAGTTTGGTTTCAGGTAGACACATTGAAGTGAATCACATGAATTTTATGGTTTTTTAGTGCATACAAGAATTATGTTTACATTATACTATATCATCTATGAAGTCTATAATCGCATTATGTTTTTAAAACTCAGTGTATATACCTTAACTAAAAAATACTTTATTGCTGAAAAGTTCTGTCATTTCAGGTCATCTTTCTGCCACAGACCTTCAATTTGTAAAATAATACATTATCTGAAGAAAATTAAGACAATATATAATAAGACAAGGTGTGTCTGGAATGGTGGGCATGTATGGCACATAGTCAAATCATAGTTTTCTATACTGGTATTGGTACATGTGGGGTGACATAATTTCACATGTAAGGAAAAATTAATTAACAGTACTGACTTCCAACTCTGAAGACTGAAAGCTTTAAATGAGCTTTAACTGAGATGCAGTTTAAGAAAATTATGGTCACATGAGGATGTCTATTAAGTAGAATCATGTAATAGAAGAAGAAAACTTGATCTCTTTACAGTTTAATCACTTTTAGTATCTTAGGCATATTACTTACTGGAACATATCAAAAGTGATTTACATATTTTATGTGGACTTACCATTATGAAAAACAAAATAAGTAAAAATATGTTTTAGAATGGCATCCAAAAATGAGTTATTATTTACTATCTATGCACATATTTCTATTTTTATCAAATGATGATTGGTTGCATACATTCTTAATGAGTTCCTTATGGACAAGACTGAATTAGTCATCCTTATATCTCCAGTGTCTAGCAGAGTCCCTGACACATAGGTAGCATGCATACATTTTACTAAATCAGGGTTGTCTAATAGACTTTATTTATAGCTTTGCTGGTAAATAAACATTTAAAATGAGATTTAAACTGTGATGCAATTCTGGACCCACTAAGAAATACGATTTACATCATCCCTCTTATACATGCACATAACTGAAATCAAATATGTTCAGGAAACACCTTGCTAATTTGTAATGTCCTCTGATAAAATCTGTTCTATTCCATTATATTTCATTAAAAATAATGCTGGTGCAACCCACTGAGATGATTTCAGGATTCTCTAATGAATTACTACTCTCAGTTTAAAAGGCACCTCTCAAGAATGCAAGCTTGGCACGCCCTGGAGTGCTTTAGTCCACCACCACACAGTCCACATACATTCCAAGGTCGCCAGTTCAAGACCTGGGACTAAGGAAACAAACAAGATGAGCAACTAAGTTAAAATTAATTAAAATACACCTTCCTCCTTTCTCTTCCTGACTGCTTACCTATTCACCTTCATTCCTGCCTGCATCTTTCCTTTAAAAAAAAAACTAAAAACAAGCTTTATGAGAATTTTGACACATAGTGGTGTTCAATAAATATTTGTTGAATGAGTGGAAGAATAAGGTCACATTAACAAAGGGAAAGCATTGCAACCTCCTTGCTGCATTTCAGCTCATCAAATGTTTGAGTGATCTACTAGGTATAATACAATACAGTAAGCAACAAGGAGGGTGCAGAGGTAAGACATTCTCAGACCTCCTGTGATTTAGAGCTAAATACAAGACTACAGTGAAGTTTAAGTTAGCCTTAAAAGGAGTTTCAGATTTTTTCAGAGTATTTGCTGACAACCATAGAGACAACTTAAATAAGTTGCCTGATAGGAGAGATCTGCCAAAACTTGATTTTCTGGTGTAGATACAGTGTCAGGACCAAGAACTGACAGTACCATACCCTGTCTGTTTCTCATTACTAGTAAAGTCAAACTGGGTTATATAAAAATAGGTTCAGTTTTTTAAATATTCCAGGGGCATTTGGTTCGCTGTTGGTTTGACTTTTTAAAAATCTATTCTTTAAAGAACAGTTCACAATGATCCTATGTCTAACTTTTGAGTCCTTTAACAAGCAAAATAATTTGTTTTTAAATTAGTTTGGCTAACGGATTTAAAGGAGGAATCCTTAGCTTTATGGAATACATAGCACCACATTTTCCTTGGTTCAGGCTGTCATGTTAAGTATGTGATTATATACATTCACACTCCTGAATTCAGGACAGTTCTGAGGAGCTTTTCAAGAGAAACAGGAAATATGGCTACCTACCTTTAGGGACTGTTTATGTTTGGCTGTCTTGTCTCAAGTGGGGCAAAAAAAAACTTTACAGAATATTTATAAAACTTGAAATACTGTTTACTAGAAAAGTACTGATAAATTTTTTGTAATCAAGAAAGTACTTTCAAAGATTAAGGCTATTTAATATGTAACATCAATAATGTATAAAATTATGGTAAAAATGGTTTTCTTATATAAAGATTTTTTCTAAGAACAAGTGATGCACTTACTTTATTTTTTCCAGTAATGAAAAGATTGCAAGTTTTCTTAGAAATAACAATAATGAAATATAATAATCTTGATTTAATGCCATTTCTTCTTACAATACAAAGCAGGTTAACCAACACAGCCCTGGATGTTCATGACTACATCTCAAAAAAAGAGTAGACTACCTCAGGCAGTTCATTCAGTGAGTTTTCTTGCTCCCCGCTTATGACAAATTCAATGGTAGGATACCATAAGTAGCATTTTAGCATGATTTACTATTAAATAGCAGTTGCTATAAGATTTTCTTGGACTCAGTTCATTGGTACAAAAAGACCTCATGAGATAGTTTAACAGTATGAACCTGAGACAGTTTTGTGTGAGATTGCACAATTTCCTATTCATAATTTTGGGGACTTTTTAACTCAGCAATTGAAATGCCTTCTCTGTTCCCCATGTACCCTTTTATAAGAAGTAAAACATCTGCTTTAATAAACTGCATGAACACTGGTTCTAGTTTGGGGGAGGAAATAGTCGTACTTTATACTTAGATCATTTAATACTGCCTTTTAAGGAAGTCAGGCCCAGGCCCTAAGTGGTTATATTAAGTGTTTTAAGTTCCAGACTAGGGAGATAGTTTTCAGAAAGGAAGCATAAAATTTTATTAAACAGATAAGGCATGTCTCTAACTAAAATGAGGTTTAATGAAAGTTCTCTACTGAAAGAATAATTTAACATTTTGATATGAATATAACAGTACAGTTAATTCACTTCTGTAAACAATACTTTGTAATAATAAATGGAAATATTTAGGCCAACTTTTGGTATTCAGGCAAGATTGAGCTCAAAAGTAATTATACTGGGTGTTCCCTGGTGGTCTAATGGTCTGGTGCACCTCAGAGCAGTCCCACATGCATCCGAAGGTCTACGACTCAAGACTTGAGGCCAGGGTGAACAGCAAATGCCAACAACTAAATGAAAAAAATAAATAAAGCCCTTCCTCCTCTACTCTCTTCCTTCCTTCCTGTTTGCCTACTCACCTTCATTCCTACCTGTACCTTTCCTTTAAAAAAAAAAAAAGTGATTATGTATTACATATACTTACAAATATGCTATATATAATATATAGTATGTAGATATATATTATACTTACATATTTATGCCACATATTTAAGATAATAATTTTTCTGTGAATTCTTTCCTCTTACCTTTCCTGATATTAGTACTTCAGAACACTTTGAAAAGCCTTCTAAAGTTAAGTAATGCTGGTTGGTATCAGGGGAGGAAAAATATGTATGAGTGGCTCTTCTTTGACCCTCTTCTGAATACTTTAATGTCCATGAAGTTACAAGACCCTAGCACCAAAGTAAAATGTGGTTCTCCAGCCCTCTGCTCAGGTCTCTCATGAACATACAGGCCTCCTATAAAACTGCCATCTTACTGTCAGAGACCTTTTACTCAAAACTGTACTTCTCAACAATAGAAATAATTGCTTGTAGGAATCTTACAGTCAAACTAATTCTGCTATAGTTTGTTATTCAGTCTAGTGTGTCACTTCTCTTGATAATTTGACAATGATCCCCAAAGGTTCTTGAAAATTCTGAGAATTAACAGGACTGATCTGCTTATACATGCATATAACCCTTTCCCAATATGCAGAACAAAAATATTAGGGGAGGGTTATATTGTCAATAAATATGTTTCAACTACTAATACTTAATGTTTACTGTGAGTCAAGAACTTTTTAAAGTACTTTAAGCTTTTAGTTCATTAATCTTCACAATAGTCCTCTGTGGTAAATTCTTTCCCCAGGTCATACCTAATAAAGAATGAGGCCAAAATTTCAATCAAGGCACTTTGGCTCCAGTATCTATAAGACAGATTGGGTCCCTTAAAAATTTACCAAATATATAAGAAATCAAAGGAAAACACCCAGGCTCCTGATTTTCAGCCTAAAGCTTTTTCTTCTATAGTTCAGATGTTTCAATTTTTGTTACTTGTAATACTTGGATTAGTCTTTTTCTTTATTCAAGCTGTGATCTCTGAGATTAATTCAAACATAATAGAAAACAAGCCCTTGTGATCTCGTCAGGAATAGAGGAATGTTGTGGGCTTTCTTGTTTGGCCCTAAAGGAAATACAGCCTTAGATTAAGGACCAGACGATATCCTCAAAGTCTCCTCAAAGTCAATGATTTAGATAAGGACTGACATGGAGGTATTTGCGGTAACATCTGTTATTTCATGGTTAAAGAGAACTGCTTTGTGGTAGTATCTGGATGGTTTCTTGTTTTCCTTTGGTATGTTAGGGAGCGTTTGAGAAGAATCAAACTGTAAATTAACTTGCAAATGAAAACATCTGATTTATCATGAGGGATTATATAGTTGCCAGCCCTCTTAAGTGGCTCTGCCCCTAATATTCTGTCATTCTTCCCTCATACAGCATGACCTTTGGTTAATAAACTTTTTCAGCAAGGTTGACCTAATGTCATTATATCTAACTCTTCATGCAACTTCTACTTTTGTCTCAGAGCATTAGTTTTTAAACTAGTTTCCCAAATAATAGGTGTATTTTTACACTTGGACCAAACTCTAGGAATAAACTAAGTTTCGAGATAAAATTGTCCTGGGTTACCTATTTTTCCCAAGTATATAATCTTAAACTTTTGGCATCTGCTATTATTTAGACAACAAAATCAGAGAAGAGATATCTAGGAAAAATTGACAGAAATCTTGCTAACATTCAGTCATATCTAGTTCAGCAGCTTATTTTGTTTGTTTTTCATGAATACATATTCTTGGCTGTGATTTCATTTTGCATATTTATAATACATTTTTGTTACAGAAAATAGCAGTGTTTCATGGTGTTCTGTAAAAGCATGAATTTCTACATAGCAATTTGAGAAACTGTTGAGCTTTGTTAGGGAAAATGTTTACTCTAGAAATACATGTGAAATAAGTTTTGACGGCAGTACATAATTTTTAAAAGTAACGACAACAGAGGTTGGAAGCCAAGGTAAAGGAGCATTAGGAAATACTACTGTTAATTTTTTTTAATCTTAAATTATGAGATAATAGCAATTACTTCAGCATGAATAAGCAACAGCAAATGTTTTAGGGGAATTTTGTAACTGAAATCATAAAATTAAAGGCTCAGTCCTCATATACTTTTTTTTGTTTTATTTACAGTTATCTCATTAAATCTCCACTTAAAATAAGCATATTTTGTCTGCAGAGCCTTCCCAGGACTTTGAAGCAGAAGGACTTGATAAGGCAGGCTGACCTTGAATTAAATGCCTGTCTTCCACAGGCAGCCTGCCCAGTTTTCAAAGATTGAGCCTTCCAGGCGTGTTCTCTAATAATAGAGCTAGGAAGCCCTCACAGGAATAGAAACATTTGGAAGGCATGTCTCTCCCTCTCTCTCCCTCTCTCTCCCTCTCTCTCCCTCTCTCTCCCTCTCTCTCCCTCTCTCTCCCTC
>RJWH01001011.1:382508-460058 GCA_004363575.1 Solenodon paradoxus | reverse complement strand
CTTTTTCAAGAGTTTTATTCTGATGAAATTCTCATACAGTTCACCCAATAAAGTGTACAATTCAGTGAATTTTAGCATATTCACAGAATTGTGCAGATGTCATCACAATCAATATTAGAAGTTTTTCATTACCCCAAGAGGAAATCCTGTACTATTTGCAATAGCTCCATATTTTTTTGTGTGTAGACCTCCCCATCATAGGTAATCACTGATCTACTTTCCATCTGTATATGTTTACATTTCTTCACATTTCATTTAAATGGAATCCTTTAATTTGTGGTCTTTTGTGATTGACTTCTTTCACCTTGAAAATGTTTTCAAGGTTCATTTGTGTTGCAGCATGCATCAGTAATTTTTATTGAGAAATAATACTACATTGTAGAGATACACCACACTTCGCCTATTCATTAGTTGACAAAAGATCGTTTCCGCTTTTTAGCTACTATAAATAATTCTGCTGTGAACACTGATTCAAAGTTTCTCTGTGGCACTATGTTTTTATTTCTCTTGGGTATGTTAGCCAGGAGTGAAATTGCTAGATTATACAGTAATTTGAGGTTTCAAATTTTGAGAAACAGCCATACTTTTCCAAAACTGCTATCATTTTTTTTATCATTTCATTTAAATCCCCGTCAGTAATATATGAGGATTCCAACTTCTCAAATTCTGTCATCATTTATGATTTTTTTTTTTAAATATAGTCATCTGAGTAGGTGTGAAGAGGTATCTGATTGTGGTTTTGATTTGTAAATCTTCAGGGAAATGGCCATTTAGATCCTTTGCCCATATTTTAATTGGGTTATTTGTCTTATTTTTGATTTCTGAGAGTTCTTTCTAAGTCCTGAATATAAATCCATGATCAAATATGTAATTTGCCAGTGTTTTATTAAAGTGACTTTTGAAGCTCACTATTTTTGTTCTTGCTTATACTTTTGGTGTCACATGTAAGAAACTTGCCTAATCTAAGTTCATGAAGCTATATTTATGTTTCTTATGTATACTTGTTTTCATATTTATTAATGTGTTATACTACACCTTTAGCTTTCACATTTAGTTCTCTGGTCCATTTTGAGTTAGTTTTTGTATATGTAGGAGTTCAGTTTCATTCATTTGCATATGAATATACATGCAGTTGTCCTTTTTCCAGTTCTTAAAAAGACTATTTCTATCCTGAATTATCTTGGCACCTTTGTCAAAGATCAATTGACCATAAGTATAACCATAACTGTAAGGGTTTATTTCTGAAATGGATTCCATTCTACTGATATGTATGTCTGTCTTTATTCCAGACACATTATTTTGGTTACTGTTCCTTTGTACTAAGTTTTAAAATCAGGAAATCTGAGTCTTACCTCTTTCTTACAATTATTTTTACTGTTATGGACTTCTTGAATTTCCGGCATCACCTGTCAATTTCTGGGGGGAATAATATAAAAAATTGAGATTTTTATAAAGATTACGGTAAATCTAGCCAATTTGGGAGTATTGTCATCTTAGCAATATTGATTATCTTAGAATATACAAGTATGGGAATGTCTTTTTCTTTATTAGGTTTTCTTTTATTTCTTTCCATAATGTCTTAGAGTTTTCAGATGTTATTTACTTCTTTTGTTAAATTTACTTCTAGTTTTTGATGCAGCTACAAATGGAAATTTTTTTCATTTTGCTTTTTATTCATTGCTGTATAGAAAAATTGATTTTTATGTTAATCTTATATCCTGCTATGTGCTGAACTTGTTTATTTTAGTAGATTTCTTAATGATTTTTCTATATACAAGGTCATGTCATCTGCAAGCATAGATAATTTTTCTTCTTCATTTCCAATCTGGGTGACTTTTATTTATTTTTCTTCTTTGATTGCCCTGGCTAGAATTAAAATCTCCAGTACATTTCATAGAAGTAGCAAGTATAGACATCCTTATCATATTCCTCATCTTAAAGGGAAAGCATTAGGTCATCATTAAGTATGATTTAGCTGTGGGTTTTTCATAGATGCCCATAAAGGAGGAAGTTCCTTCTGTTCCTAGTTTGTTCATGAAAGAGTATTGGATTTTGTCAAATGCTTTTTTCTGTCTAATGAATGAGATGCTTATGTGTGCTTTGTTTTTTCATCTATTAACACATTTTGTTACATTAATGGGTTTTCAGGATATTAAACCCATTCCTTTCCTGGAATAATTTCCACTTGGTCATGATGTATAAATTCTTGTATATGTTGCTAGATTCAATTTGCTAGTATTTTGTTGAGGATTGTTGTCTGTATTCATAAAAGATACATTGATTAATAGATTTTTGATGGTCTTGTGTTTGATGTCAAGTTAATGTTGGCTCCTCCTCCTACACCAGAAGTTGGTAAGTATTCCTTTTTGTCCTTAGAGCAGATTGTGAAGAATTGATACTAATTCTTACTTAAATATTTGGTAGAATTCACCAAAATAATCTGATTGTGGACTTTCCTTTGTGAGTGGTCTTTAAATTACTAATTCATTCTCTTGTCTTTTATTCTCATTCGTTATGGATTTTTCAGATTTCTGTTTCTTCTTGAGTCTGTTTTTGTATTTGTGTCTTTTTAGGAATCTGTCCATTTCATTTTAGTTATCTAATTTGTTAATATATAGTTAATTGTTGACAGTGTTCCTTATAATCTTTTTTATTTCTGTAAGATCAGTAGACATGTCTATTCATATATTTCTAATGAGTAAATAGCTATTTATTCTCACAAAGACATTAACTCTTCAATTTGAAAGTCTTTCTCAATAGACAATACAAAGAAATATTAAAGGCAAAGAACTACTGAGTCCCTCGCTGTTATTGCAGACAATTAATGAGCAACATCAACATTAATTCCTACCTGGCACAAATCTTAAAACCAGGCCTTTGGGATAAAAATGTTAGAAGTTGGGGAATAATGGGGCAGTAGGCTTCTGCTGTATAATGCTGTCCAAAGGAATATCTCTAGGTTAAGAAACGCTTTTTCTGGCACATTCTGGTGGAGTAGTGGTCGGGTGCAGTACACATACATCCCAAGGTACCAGTTTCATGTCCCACAACTGGTGGGAACAACCAAGATAAACTAAATAAAATAAAATGCTTTTTCCTCCTCTCTCTTCCTGCCTGCCTGCCTCTGCTTGCCTTCATGCCTACGTTTGCCTTTTTCCTTTTAAAAAGAAAAGAAATCATTTTCCTAGCAAGTTTTAGACTTCTTATAATCTTGAGCAAAACTACTTGACCTGATTATTCAACTTTCCATCTGAGAGTAAAGATAATGCTACTGCTTGCAGAGCTATAAGGTATTTATTTTTCATTGTAGTATCTCTGCAATTCTGTAGAAACTTTATATAGGCCAGGTCTCATTAAAATGAACTCAAAAAAACTGGCCAAATTTGGGGTGGTACTTTTCTCTCTCATTCATAAGCTTCTCTTACAGATTTCCTGATTTATAAAATATATCAACATACCTCTTTATTTCTTAGAATGTGAAGTCTTGAATGCAGGGAAATTTCAGACTAATGTAATACAGTATAAACCCAGGCAACAAGCAGTAGTTCTAATCAAGTAAGAAATTACTTTCATTCCCATCTTAACCTGTCTTAATCTTTGAGCCAAAAGCCAGTGTTTTGGGGGGTCGGGGCAGGGTGTATGTGTGTGTGTGTGTTTTTTTAATTTTTTTTAGAAAAGGTGTAGTCGGGAATAAAGGCAATTAGAGACTGGAAGGAAGAGAAAGAAGGGAGAATCCTTTTATTTATTTTATTTAGTTGTTCATCTTGGTTGTTCCCCCCCAGCTCTGCATTGTGAACCTCCTTAGAATATATGTGGACTTACGCGGGCAGGCAGTGGTGGACCTAACTGCTACTCCACTGGGGAGCACCACTGTTTGGGTATAATTTTTTTTCCATGAAAACCTTCTCATTTTACTAAAACATATTATAAAAGCACTTTCAGAAGGCTGTTTACTGTCGAACTGAAAAATTAAATGTTCCATTTATGAAAATATTCAATTTAATAAACATTTTTCTTATTGCAAACTATTATATATGTGTATATAGTGTGTGTATATACATATATTAGTATTCTGTATGTGAAGGAGAAGCTCCTGTTGTAAAAAGTGAAAGTTTTATTTTAAAGTAGAACTGTCTGCCTCCAGAACAAGAAGCCTGTTGGTGCTGCAGTTAAGGAAAAGCAGCAGCATACAAACCAAATCATTGGTTACAAACATTGTAAGCAATGGCATCTCTCAGTTGGAAATGGTGATTTAAGTCCTGGAAGTTGGCTCCTGAGGAGCTCCCCCCACTGGAAAAAGACAAACAAAATTTTTCTGCAGACTGTTATGATTGCTATGTGGTATTTTCTACTCTCTTTTTCAGGAGAGAAAGTAGTAGGATAGCAAAAACTTTGGAAAGATGTCTTTTCTGTTGCATGGAGGCAAGGACAAGATCATTCTCTTTAATTCTCCTTAACTCTCTCTTTTGAAAATGTTTAAACCTTAAAAGAAAAGTTGAAATAAGAGTACAATCTGTATACTCTTAGATTCACCAGTTTTAACCACATTTGCTTCTTCTTACCCCTCCTATACACACACATACTCACATAGAAAGTAAATTACGAACATAGCACTTCATCTCTAAATGCTTAATGTATTTCCTAAGAAGACATTCTCTTTTGAACCAGATCACACCCAAGACATTTTCAACTAACAGGATAATATCTATTGTTTAGCCCATGTTAATATCCCCCCTGTTGTCCCAATAATATCCTTTAGGCTTTATCTGTAATCAGGGGTTCAGTTAAAGCTTCTTCACATTTAGTTGTCATGTCTTCTTAATTTCTTTAAAGAATAGCCAAACTTCTTTTGACTTGCATGTCATTTTTTTTTAATAATGTCATTATGTTTTTAAAAGACCAGCCCACTTTTCCTATAGAATATCCACAATCTACATGTATCAGATTTTTCTTATGGTTATATTCTGTTTAACATAATTGACAAGAAAACTAACAGAAGTGCCCTTGTGCCTCAGGCAGTTTCTTATGTGAGGACCATGTTAAAGCCCAAAGAGTCTGGTTGAGACCTGGGGTCTGGGTGAAAAAGCTAAGAGAAACCGATAAATAAAAAAAAGTATCCTTCTCTCCCTTCCTACTTGCCTGCCTGCCTGCCTGCCTTCCTCTCAAAATAAAAAAAAAAAATGAACAAAGGAAATGTTGCAGCCCTTCTATTTTATCATATCAAGAGGCATATAAATAAGTAGAATTTTCATGTATACAGTGTCCTGTGCTGTCTGAACTTTTGCTCTCCAAACTCAGAAATTAAATAGATTTGGATAAATGTTTTCAGGAGTCCTTGCTCTAGTGTATTGTCACTGCTTTTCTTCCAAAATCAAATTGATTCAAGTAAAAAGATAGCCCTCACATTCTTTACTCCCCATCCAAATTCTGACTGTCCAAAATCAAAAACCAAATAGAATTACATAGAGAGGGAGAATTGTGTACTCAAACTAATCTTTGTTATAAATCTCTGTCATAAATTTTAATCCACATATTGTTTATCTCTTGATCTTGTTTATATAGTTTTACACAATAGAAGTTGTGAATTTATATGCTGAATATCTGTTATCAATAAATTCTAGGTTTTGCTTTTCTTACATTGGCTATTCCCATATAAGACTTTTAAAATCTATTTTCCTCTAGTATATGGCTGTTTTTAGGCACTAAAATTTTTAAATACTGAAATGTATTCTTACACATAATTTTGTCAATACATTTTAAATAATTTATCCTTTATCGCTAATTTTAAATACCACCTTTATCATATACCAGATTCTTAAATATACATAGACCTGTTCCTGCAACAGTGCTACACTTTTTTTAATGACTATTTTTATGTCTAGATGAGAGAGTCCTTGTTCTATTTTGAAATATTTATTGTTGCCTAATTTTCCTTCCAGTACATTTAGGAGAGACAAAAAATATTTATCCATTTATTCTCCAGCAATGTATCAAATATGCATTTTCTCCAGTCTGAGAGAAACTGGCTAGGAGTCTGGAGCCAAAGTTAAGACTTGAATAAATCTAGAAAAATTAAAGACAAACTATCTATCCACTAGTCTAAGAGAAATCTAATAGGTTTGTAACACAGTTAAGTGTTACCTAAGTGTTTCTTTAATAAACTGTTAACTCATTTATCTTCTCAGCATAAAACCCTCTCCAGCCCGCCCTTTTAACCCCTTTCACAACCATTCCCTTAATTTCATATCACATTACCTACATATATTCTCTTCTCTTCTTGGCATTTCTTCCCATTTCTCTCTGTCCACACCCCACCCCACCACCTAAATTTTCTATCTGGGGAAATCTCATTTGTTCATAACAACCCAATTCAGATAAAACCTTTTTCTGGGAAGTTTTTCTTCTTGCCTCCTAACTTTGTGCCTCATATTATTTATTTCCTATAATATCTTTATCAAACTTTGAGCCGAATCAGAACAATATGCCATATATGGTTTTTTGTTTTGTTTTTTTTTTTTAAAAAAAAAAAAAGAATAAATTATCCCTGCCGTTAGAGAACTCGCCCGAAGATGAAAGTAAAAGTTTAAGACAAAAGAAAAATGGATATGAAAGCATACATTATATGTGATTTTTTTTTAAGTCATTAAGAGGAGAGCTCATGTCAATTATTTGTGCAGTCTGACCAGGTTTAGGTTGTATGGTTTATGCCTTATATCTCAGATGATGTTCTAGTACACAAATCAAGGCATTCATTTTGACCCATGAAGGCATTTCACGTTGGATTTGGCACAAAGACACTAGATAACACCAATTTGGTTGTTATCATGGGAGCTACAGAGCTATTAAGGAAGGTACCAAGAAATGAGCTAGAAAGACCTAAATGTCCAGTAAAGGATTTAGAGAGTAGTAGCTTCCTATAATGTAGAGTTGCGTTAATGTAGATATTCTTAAACTTTTCTTTTATTTTCTTAGTACTGGATGAACGAATACACCTCATCTATTGGAATCGGAGTTTTTCATTCAGGAATTGAAGTGTATGGCAGAGGTATGTGTATACATAGTCTTAAGTAAATTTCCTGAAGACTTTTGTTCTTTAAAGGAGTTGTAAAATCAGAATTATAATGCTTCTTTTCTTTTTTTAATCACATCCATAAGTTATTGCAAAGTGTAGAAGAAATCTCCCCATATTTATTTTTTTATACTGTGTTTTGGGGAAATGCCCGAAGTTGCATGTATTTGGGGAGAAAGTACTAAAAGTATTCAAGTGTATCTTCACTTAGTTATCTTTTAGTCTAAAAAAAGGATCCTAAAAAACCTTGCACTTCGAAAAATACTTTCATAGAAACAATCATTTTGGTTGAACAAGGATTGGTGCTAGAGATTGTCAAGCTTGGAATACCAATTTCCTGAGGGAATTTCAGAAATAAATTTATTCTTGTAGATCTCTAAGTATATAGTTACAAAGTCAAAATGTCACTGAGGAAAATCCTGCCTTTCATTACATCTAGGTAAAATTTTGCTCAAAAATGATGGCCTTTTGTCGTTAATCTACCCTTTTGATTCTGAATTACCCTTTATTATGATAAACATGACTGGAGCCACTCAAATCAAGCAGCTCTGTTTTCAACAGCTTTTTCCTTGTTCTAACTCCATTCTTTGTACAAGATCATCTACTCCAGATCAAGTTGTAAGCAGTAATCTACATAAAATAGATTATATTGCCAGTTTTGTCAGGGTTGTAATACTAGTTGAGTAATGAACTTATGCTGTAGCAGAAATGCCTTTATTTGCTTCAGCTAAGAAGTCTTTGTGGCCTCTTCAAACATGTTATTTCATACTCAGAATTCGCCCTGAAGACTGCATGTCAGCCTTAGCTAATACAGTGAAAAGCCTCATTTACTTAAAACTATGGGATGTATATTCTCTCCCTTTTTTATATTCCACATTAGCTGTTTCTAGGTACAATGTAGCATATCAAAAGTTGGTTATAAAGATCTTTCATTTAAACTTGATTTTACCTGAAAGGCTACCTCTACCAAATAACCCCACCCCAACCCCCCCCCCCCCCCCCCCCCCAAAAAAAAAAAACAGTAAGAGGCTCTTGCTGAAGGTTTTAGTGGTTAGAGTATTGCTGAGTGGGATCATAGTCTGTGAGATGGCTCCCTTGTTTGCACTGGCTTTGGCCGAAGTTTTGGTGCCCCGTAATAATCCCCATTTAACTGAATTTGCATGGTGTGCTACAGTCTTTAAAGTGCTATCAAGTTTTGAACCCCATGACCATGCTGCTGTGAGGTATATAAAAGTGTGTGAATTCTCTCCATTTTTCAGATGAAGAAGCTCAAACCTTCTAAAAGTCACACTGAATAATTAACAGAACTAGGGCTTGAAACACTCTCAAGTGCTTTTATCTACTAGTTTCTTGGTTTTTTTAAATCTGCCTAATCCTTCATTGCTTCCCTTCATAAAATGATTTAGGGACAGTTAGAAACATGGTTTAAAATAGGGCCAAGTATGTTCCTGAAAGTGAATGATTGCTTCTTGAGTAGAAGAATAAATGAGCCTTTGGTTTTCCTTACTAATAATTGAGACAGTTAAAAATCCACCTACATTCATTCATCACTTGACGATGGGAATGTGTTTTCAGAAATGCATCATTAGTTGATTTTGTTGTTGTGGAACTTCATGGTGTATAATTACAGAAAACTAAATTGTATAGACTACTTCACACCTAGGGTACAGGGTGTAACCTAGGGACCATGTTGTATATGCAGTCTGCTGTTGACTGCAGCATCTTCAATCAACATGACTGGATAGTCATTCTGTAGCCAAGCCAATTATCTGCATTGTATTTTAAAATCCTGTCACTGAAAAAAAATTAATGTATAGCACAAAATAGAATGCTGATATTTTTTTGAAAGGTTGAAATCAAAAGTAAACTTGGTATCTGCCTTGTTCTTTCTAGTGTTTTATTCTAAGATCTTTTAAGATTATATTTAATAATGTGATAAGATTAATTTGGTTGGAATTCTTTAAATAAATATCCTAAGATTTGCCACTTAGATACCTAAGTATCTCATGTCAGAATTTATAGCCAAAAAGTTTTGTGCCTTCTCTATTTGAAATCTCTTTCCATTGTTCTAGATGAGAGTTTGTATCTGAATGTACCTGGCGGTACATTCACTGTAGTACAAGTAGTTCTCTACTAGCTAAAAGATTTGCTCTGGAGAGTGTGTATCTGTTTGTGAGTGGGTGTATGTTAATTTGACATCTTATTTTTTCTTCAGTGAGGGAAGCTGAATTAAGTTGTTTGGGTTTGCTAATGTTTTATTCAAAAATAAACCAAGAGTCTTCATCCCAGAAAACATGAGAACTCTTTGTTATGAGACAATTTTTTCTAGTAAACTACTGGTTTGAAATTTGGTCACTTTAATTTAGAAAGCAGTAAAACACTGAACTGACCACTTAGTCTGACATGATAGAAAGGTAGAGAGTCTTTGAGTCTTAGTCACTCTCCTCTTGTCAATATAAGTAGTAAATGTAGAAGTCAGAATTACCTTTGAATGTCTATCATATTAGAATTTCAAGTCTCTGTGTCAACTGTTTTATACAAGTGATAGCTGAATGAGATGTTGTGAAAACATTAAGAAACTGAAAAATAATTAGATGGTGTCTTATCCTCATCATTTATTAAAACTAATTTAGCATTTTGGATAAATTTTGTGATAAATACTAAAAATCATGAGTTTTCTCTTTTCAGAATTTGCTTATGGTGGCCATCCTTACCCTTTTTCTGGAATATTTGAAATTTCCCCAGGAAATGCTTCTGAACTAGGAGAAACATTTAAATTTAAGTAAGTAGGGAGGATAATTTCTATTACACTGTCTTAGTTACCAAAGCTTGTTTTCAGGCATATTCTGTAGACTAAAATCTAAGAAGTTAAAATGTTTCTTTAACATTTTATTTGCTAACATTTTATTTTTAATTCAAATCTAAGTTTTCATGTAAAAATGGGAATTGAACAGAAAAGCCTGAAATAATCTAGTCTATTACTTTTTTTTAGGACCCATATGTTATTCTACTTTAAAAACGTGTTTACTTGTAATTCAGGTTCTGCTTTAGAAAAGTTCATATCTAAGGATTACTTTTCTAAATGATACCTTCAATCTTCTATTTGAAGGAAGATGGAGGAAAGTTTTTATGACCTACCTAAAACTATTAACAAATCCCTTTATATTTCCAATGAAAGGGACATTGTTTATAGATATGAAATAACTAAACAGTTTTTGCTGGAAAACTATTGTTATAGTTCATTTATTAATGTATTGCATTAAATATGGATATGAGTTGCCTAGAGCCTAGTGAGCATAGCACTGAAAATCTGAATACTAATATTCAAGTTTCCATTCCTTAATTAAGGTTTATATTTAAAGTGATATTTAGAATCTTAGTTTCAAGTAACTTTAAAGAAACTTCTGGACCTAACAGTTAACCTGCCAAGTGAAAAATAGTAAAATGAGGTTATAACATTGAAATTCACTAAAGGACTACACAGTTTATTACTACTAAATTGTTGATTTTCTTAACTTATCACTGATTTAAAACATTTACACACAGGAATGCTCTAATGTCATCCTAAATCTATTCTGTCTTTTACTACTAAATAAAAGAGCTTTCTTATTGTTTTCAGCTTTCCTGGATGCCTAACTTCTATCTTACTAAAGTTTAACTTTCCACTAAATGTCTGTTGTATTTGCAGGGAACTATTTCTTGGGTGGGAGGAGCTTGTTTGGTTTTATAATACTTTTAAAAAGATTATTAATCATTTGACAGTTCATATCATTTGGAACACGGTGGCAGATAACAGAAAGATTGTTTCTGAGTGAAAATATGACCAGCCGTTTGATGGCAAAATATTAAGCAAGAATATTTGCAGCATTGATTTCCTTTTCTAATAATGTACCAATATAGCAGTTGTAAAAATAACTTCAGTGTTACATTTTTAATATAATGGCACTGTCTCATAAAGAGAAATATTTGCATTTATATTATTCAAAAGTAGTGCAAGAATATATTACACAAAAGTAGAAACTAAAATAAATGATATTTAAAATTTTCACTTACCCTTTAGTCGTATTACATTAACTCTGCTTTATTACACCAGTCATAATATTCTTGGAAATAAGCAAGTCTTGCATGCTTTTTATAAATATCTAAAACTGACACCAATGTGTGTTCTTTTTTCACTTTTATTTTTACTTTGTTCTTTCAGAGAAGCTGTTGTCTTAGGAAGTACTGACTTCCTAGAAGATGATGTAGAAAAAATTGTAGAAGAACTGGGAAAAGAATATAAAGGCAATGCCTATCATTTGATGCACAAAAACTGCAATCACTTTTCTTCAGCTTTATCGGAGGTAAATTAAATTTTATCCTATAAGTTCTTAAAATAAATATCATTTACTAGTATAGTTGTTGTTCAACTGTTTATGTTTAAATCAGTTCCTTTTTCTCCTGATTCTTCATATTGTGTGAAATACAGCATTATATTTGTTTCACGTGTATGAATTTCTCAGAGTTGTTACTTTAAAGTTAGCAGTTTTACATGGTAAATCTAATCAGGACTTTGCAGTAAGTGGAGAGTGAGTACAAATAATAATCTCATTTTTCTAATTTATTTTATTATAACCTGAAACTTTTGCTTTAAAAAAAAAATGAATGTCTTAAGTAACTTCTGCTTCTTAACCCATAGGATTTCTCTTTTCGTAAATTTTAGTTGCCAACCTGAATTTTTTTTTTCCTGGCTCTTATTTTAATAAGTAATTCATTTCTTCAGTCTTGAAGTTTTATTCTGCCAGTCTGTCACACAGGTACTTATTTGCCTTCCCAATTCTTGAATCCTTAGCAGAAGAACAAAACTAGATCCAAATTAAAGGGCCTTAAGAAAGAAAAGGGAGGGAAGAAATCAGAGGATTATGAAATATTCTTTAGAAATTAAATAGCACTGAAATAGCTTCCTGGCTTTCTGACTCTCAGCAGATGGCTGCTCTGGCAGCGTCAGGTACCTCGTTCAGAAGTGGGAAACTTTGTAAAGGGAAAATGAGATGCTGTTTCATTGGCTTTCTCTGCAGAGATGCTTAGCTACCTGTCTCTCTTCATTTCCCTGCTGGCTTCACGACAGAGTTCTCAAACAGGGCTATTGCAGCTACTGCTGTGCTCTCAAAGTATGTTTTGAGGACCTGCAGCATCAGCATCACATAGGAATTCATGAGATTGTCTCTGCCCCACCACTGACACAAGCATCAGAACCTTTATTTCAGCATGACCCCAGATGATTCATGGGAACATAAAAGTTGAAGAAGTACCTCTCCCCTAGTGGATGCTTTGCTGCTGTAGAGGTGACCTTGTCAGTTTTCTGACAAGATTCTAAGGTTCTAAATTTTCTTGACCCTTGTTACTATATTTGTAGGGAATGTCTTCAAAGATCCATACAATGTTAAGTCCAATGCTTGTTATACTTTATCATTACCTCCTCTAATTATGATGTATTATCTCTCAAATAAACTGATAGCTTTATTAAGTATCAGTACCACCACTTCAGCCCTGGTTTAACTGTGAAGCTATGTCCCTGGGACTATCTTTAGATCACAGTTTTCATGCTTTCCCCCATGTAAGCGCTGGCTTGTTAAAAGAAAATAAGACTTAGTTAAGTGACTTAGCTACGGCAACCTAGATTGGTAGTGACACCTGAGACTAGACTCCAGATAATGAGGGATATAAGGAGCTATTTTAGTAAATCCTGTGTAATCAAGGCAAAGATACTTCATATTAAGCACTCTAAAAACTTTAATAAGCAAGGTGCTTTCACATCTTTGCTAGGATAGTTTGGAGATACATGTTTATAACCAGTTTCAGATAGACAATATCCTAGCTAATTATAATTGATGGTTGAGATATATATATATATATATATATACACACATATATATGTATATGTATATATATTCTTTTGTTCAACATTGCCCCAAAATTCTAAGAATTACCATTATTTGACATCGTTAGCAGTTCAGTTGCTTCCTGTCCAGTAGGGGTTAGCACACCCACACCAGCCTACCCGCCTGTTTTTATACCTCCTGTAAACAGAAGACGGTGTTTTACGTTTTTAAATGGTTGAAAAAAAGTCAGAAGAGAGTATAGAATAACATGATAAATGAAATTCAGATTTCAATATCCATAGTTTGATTGGAACACAGCCATGCTTACTTGTTTACATATCATCCTAATGGCTTCCTCGACTTTGTCAGAACCTCACACTCCTTCCAAAAGCCGACTGTGCTTCATGACCAGACTTAGGACAGATGCCCATTTCTAAAGTAGTCACTAGCAAGAGGAGTGTCATTACCATTACTAAATACCAATTATCTAAATACCTTTTGCAAATTAATATTTTCACTTGATTTCAACTAATATTTTCAAAGTCAAAGCATATATTAAAGAAAATTGTATAACAAACTCCTGTATATCACTTAGCTTAAAAAACTGTCAGTTCACACCTAGTCTTGTTTCATCTATAATGAAACCGTTTTGAAATACCACTCCTATTCCTAGATTACTTTCAAATTCCAAATGTCATTTCAACTGTAAATATTTTACTTTGTAGCCGTAAAAATCACTGTTCTTTTGAACATAACCACAAGATGTTATCACACCTAAACAAGTTAACATTGGTTCTTAATATTAGGCAAGTATACAGTGTTTCCGTTTCCCTGACTGTCATAACTGTTTGAATGAGGCTCTAGATAAGGGCCATGTTACTTGTTACCCTGAGGCGCAATCCACATAGGAAAGGCAGAATGGATGCTTGACTTCCTTTACTTAAAAGTCTTCCAGAAATTAATTGGTTCCTGTCACATAGCAAAGAGTTAACACAAAAGACCTCAGTCCTTAGACAGACCTGCTTACAAAATCGGTCCTTGGCTGGTTTGGGGAACATGGGTTTCCAGAGGGTTCCCATCATTCCTCGATTTGAAAAGAGTATCGCTGTGCTTAACCTTTTGTTAAAATAATTTGGTTTATACTGATCATCTGCTCTCCTTCTGGGAATCTGGAACTTTGATACATTCTAGGCAGAGAGTACCTCCATGACCAACTCACAACAAAAACCCTCGGGCACTGTCTTTAGTGAGCTTCCCTAGTAGACAGCATTTCGCACTTGCGTTGTCACACGCGTTGCTGCGCGGCTCTGCTGAGGAAAGGGCCCTGGAAGGCTTGCTTCTGGTTTCCTCCAGACTTTGCCCCATGTACCTTTTTCCCTTTGTTGATTTTGTATCTTTTGATGTAATAAGTAGTATGACTATGTCCTGAGCCCTGTGAGTCCTAGCAAGTCATCACACCTGGGGGTGGTCTTGTCAGAAGTGGGATTCTCTAGAATGACCTTGACCCAAGCTGAAATAGGATGAAAGGATGATTTGAGAGGAAAAAGAATTGAAAGGGGTGTGTGTGGCACACTTTTGGTACCTGGGTGACCGGAATCATCCATTAATGAAATAGCAGTTAAGTTGCTTTCTTTTGTGAGAGGTAAGATGCATCTGTGGAATTAAAAAAATGGTAGTGCCAACTCCAGGAACGCTGGCTTGCCGGACCCCCTGGCTGTTTTGGCCGCACTGGCTCACGTGAGGGAAAAGGAAGTGCAGCCCAGCTGGTATCTTTGGTGCTTGTTTGCTCTTCCAGGTAAAAAGAGAAAAGGCCCAAAAATGTCTAAAATTGAGCTTTGAATGAGCTAAAAACATTTGTGTTGTTCCTTCCTGCCTCCAGGTGGAAGGAAAAATAGTTAAATCGGGTCTGAGGGCTGGAGGAAAAAATAAAAGGTTGGGTTATGGGGACATGCCAGTGCCCTGCATTAGGCGTTTCCCCAAAACTACCTTATTGATGTAACAAATGACACCTTTATCACTCTCAGCACTTAGGAAATTTCAAGACTTTAGGGAGCTATAAGTTAAATACTGTGAATATATCTCTGTGTGTGTGTGTGTGTGTGTGTATTTAGTCACCTCATTGACCAAATATATCTTATAAGTCACAGTATTGCAGGCATAAAAATTGATATAAAATGTTTTATGCTAATAATTTCAAAAATAGTACAGGTATCATTTTCATTAGGAAATGCTGCAGAATGTTAGAAAGATACTTTTTGCTGCCATAGGGTGGATGGAAATTTAAATCTTTTGATTAAGTCTCCATTACTGATTTTTAACATTTAAAAGCAGTGTTAAGTTGCTGATGAATTCTTATAAAATCAGATATTTGACTCATTAGAGGCTGATGATCTTCCAACCTGATGTGCATATTTTTGAGTGGGTCTTAGAAAAGGCTTTGCTTGTCACTTGAATTCGGAATCGTGACTCTCTAGCATCTCAACTTTACTACTGCAAAGAAAAGCCCCTGGTTTTTTTTTTTAATTCTGGATTCACAATCCTAATTGCCTGCACTTGACTCTTAAACTACAGCCTGATATTGTCTGCTGCACCCTGAGCTAAAGTGAAAGTGGATGTAGTCCTAGGGAGCAAGACACCTATTTGGGAACCACTGCATATTTAGGACACCCATCTGTGGGTCCCTAACCTGTAAAACTTTTGTGGATGTTGACTGAGCTGTTCGGGTTACTTTCCGTGGAAAGAGACCTTTTGACTGATGGGACCAACCTAAAATTCTAAAAGACAAATTGAATTCCTAACTTGTGGTTATTACCCAAAACTACGGGTTAGGGGAGACCACAGCACCAGGGCTCCAACTCCCATGCCCACACCTGACAGATCTCACTCTAAGGGATGTTTCCCAAAAGTTCACTGAATGATTTTCTGGACTTTCACTGTTGCAGTTTGCAGCAATGGACTGATAGGCTGTTTCTCCCACCTGTCTCCTGTTCACATGCCTTAGTGGGAAAGTTTGAGTACTAAATGCCACTGTTTCCAGAAATGGAATGGCCTTTTCTAGGCTATTTACAACATAAATGAGCAGGATGAAAGAGATGGGTAGCTATGTAAACCCAAAATTTTCTGAAAATTCAAGAATTAACAACCAGTTTCTAACATGTATCTATCTAGTGAAGTTTGGTAAAAATATAAAAAGAGCGAAAACTCTTTTGCCCCTCCTGTGTACATCCCTTTATGACAAAAGGCCTGGATTACTTAAAGTTATGATTGCTAAATAGGACACACTGATTTTAGAGCAACAGTAAAACTCTGGCATGCGAGGAGGAGAATAGGAGTGTAGAAGGTATTAATAACCTTCATTTTTCAGTGCTTCCTTTTTCCTCTTCCTAAACAAAAATATGCATCCTGCCTTTCTAAGCTGCTGCAAGCACTTTGGATTCAGATAAGTTGCTGAGCGTATGATCAGAGCCACAGTGCTGTCAGTCAGCAGAAGGTGGGCTCAGCACCTGCACTTCCCACACAGAGCCTGTGCAGATGTCTTGCACACCCAGGAGGGTGGTAGCCTGATGTCATGGACCAACAGAACTGTTGGGAACTGCCTCCCTTCAGAAACCAAGATTCAGTTAATGTTTCGAACTAGATTAGGAACCCTAGGGTGGAGGCCCTGTCTTAGTCCATCTGGGCTGGTATAAAGTACCATACATAGGCTAGGCGTTTTATAAACAAGAAAAATTTGTTTCTCACAGTCCTGGAGATCTGGCAAGTCTAAGATCGAGGCACTGACTGATTTCAGTGTCTGGTGAGGGTTTCTAGACCATCTCCTTGCTGTATGCTCACGTAGAGGAAGAGGTGAGGGATCTCTCAGACTTCTGTAAGGCCACTTATCTTACTCATGACCTAATCACCTCCCAAAGGCCCCTACTTTGAGGTACCATAACATTAGGGATTTGAATTTCAATATACAAATTTTAAGAGAACACAAATATTCAGTCTATCGCAGGCCCCACAGTAGTCACTCAGTGAGAACTTAGGGACATTAGGGCTTCTTTTAGCCTGTATTGCCTGATGAATATATGCCCCGTTTTGGGTGTCCTGGCATTATAAATTCCACTTCCAGAGAGAATACATGTACCCTCTAGGATTTTACTTCTTTCGTGTTCACTCTATCATAACATTGTCTCAGCCCTGAAAATGTTTCAGGTCAGGTTCATTTTACTAGCCATAGTTGCAATGGACCTAAAATTGATGCCTTAGACTAGATAAAGAAGGTTTACAGCAAAACTTGAGGAGACTACCAGGCTTTTTAAAATAAACCTTCCGTATTAATGGGATTTCTATCATCTGGCTAAAGCCAGGAACCATGAAGGACTGAGATACTGCAGGCTCCCCTCCCTGCTCCTTGGTATCCTTTGATAACCTCTGCTGCAATAACAAGGAGATGGACAGTGTAAACAAGAGTTAACAAACCGGCCTGAGACTGCTATCCTGCTTACAAAGAAACATCTGAGAACAGGATTTTCAGGAGGTTTTCCCATTCCCAAAATTGGTAAGACTGGCTGACTTTTGTAACTTTGTACACCGTGACCTAGGCTAAACACCTGCTTTCGTTATTGGAATCTAAAATGTCTGGTACATGCTAGAAGGTGCCTATGTGACCAGTTCTAAATGAAACCCTTAGGTGCCATGTCTCCAATGAGTCCCCTAGTAGACCTTTCCATGTGTTGTCACAGTTCCCCACTGAATGTGTGCATCCTATATGACTTTCTTGGGAGAGGGTCTTTGGAAGTGTGTGCCCGAGTTTTCTCTGGACTTTGCCACATCACCTTTTCCCTTGCTGATTTTAATTTGGATCCTTTCCTTGTAATAAATCATAGCTGTGAATACAACTATAAGCCAGATTCTGTAAGTACTTTAAGCAAATCATCTAAATCTGAAGGTGGTCTTAAGGAACCACTCACAGAATTCTCTAGCATTTTCCAAAGGCAGCCAGTGTTTTTCTGTGTCATGAATTTCCCCTCCTCCCCGGATTTAAAAAGATGATAAATTTTAGTTCATTGTGATTACTGATCAAATGGGAGCTGCTTCAAGTTGACTCGTAAGTCTTTTGATAATGGCCTTAATCCTCAATGGTCTTTTTGTTTTTCTAGCATTTCAAAATATTCCAGGCTCAAGTATATATTTTCTACACCAGAACTGTTTCCTTCTGATAGGAAATATTTAGAAACTTTAATCTAGGTATTAGGAGTTGGTGATCGTTTCTAGATTTTCTTTTTCCAGTGAACAAAGCTAGGACTTTTTAACAGGTTCTTAGTTATATTTCTAGTTCAAATGCAGACTATATGGTTATTATGGGGGGTTTTTTGTTGTTGTTATTGTTGTTTTCACTTATCTTCATCAGTAGTACATCTGTTTCTCCTCTGTTGAAGTAGAAAATCCCAATTCTCAATAATAACTTAATTATCGTTTATCCCTCTATAATAGTATCACCGCTACCATCAGTATGATGACTGGGAAGTTGAAGGGTTTGTTCTTTGGGGTTTTTTTTAAGTGCTAGCTCAAAAGAGAATAGTCACTGTTTTCTAGTTAATTAGAATAATTTCTTCCTGTGTGATTATACTACCAACTCAGTACATAGGGTGCATTTTTCATTTATCCTTTATTGATTGGAGAAAGGGCCAAGATTGCTTTTTTAATTTCGTTATTTAAAATGTTTCCATGGTTCTAAAGTCAAATCTTTAAAAACAAAATTTTTTTAATGTATTCCTAGATATTTATTTAGCTTTTGTTCTACTCCGTTCTACCCTTCTTCTTTGGCCCCTATAACTGAAAGAGGGAGAAAATTAGTTGTTTCAAACCACCTCATTTCTGGTAATTTGTTAAAGCAACCGTAGCGAGCCAGTGTAGACACTGGTGCCTAGACACTGCTGTAACAAATACCTACAAATGTAGATGTGACTTTGGAATTAGGAAATAAGTAAAATGCTTGAGCAGTTTTGAAGAGTTTGATAGAAAAAAACCTAGGTTACCTTAAACAGACTGATGATAAAATTAATGGATGTTGGACCATGCCCTGGTGGCTTAGGGACTAAGTCAACAGCTGGGGTGTAGACTGACCGTATAAAGCCTAAGGACGTGGATTTAATACCCTGAGTTGAGCAGGGGGCTAGGAGGACAGCACACACAAAAATAAATAAAAATGCTTCTTCCTCCTCCTTCCTTAAAATACTTCTTTCTTCCTCTCCCTTTCTCTCTCAAAAAAAGGGGCAGGGGGTATTAGATTTGCTACTACTGAGTGCTCAAACAGAAATGAAGAACCTGTTGTTAGAAACTGGAGGAAAAGTCATCTTTGTTACATAGTGGCAGAAAAAACTTGACCGAAATTTATCCTGCAGCCAAAGCAAAACTGTAAGCAATTAATTTGGATCTTTTGCTGAGGAGTTTTCCAAGCAAAGTATTAAAGTCATGGCCTGGTTTCTTCTTGCTACACAAATTGCAAGAGGAAAAATAAATTGAGGCCAGGACTGTTCAGCAACAAAAGACTCAGCACTTGATGTTTCTGGAATTTTTCAGCCTATCCACATAAGCAGATGCTTAACTTAGAGGCTTTACTATTGGGAAAGCGTGCTTTAGAGAGAAGGTCAAGGATATGACTAGATAACCTTTTGCTGCTGTAAGGAGATTAAACATGTGACCGAGCAATCACAGCAGAAACCAGGAATAGAGACAGGATTACTCAGGAAAGATCTGTGGAGGAACCTCTTGATTAAGACTGAATCCCATGACATACGAGGGAGATTCACAATACTTATAAGGATGTTATATTAGCAGAAACACTGTCAGGTTGCGCTAAACGTGACAGAACGAAGATAAAATGAATGAAGGCAGCTGGACTCTGAAAATTCTACAGACAGGAAACAGACTGAAGAAAAACAATAACTTCAAGGGCCCAGAAAGCAGAGCTGAGGACTACAGAGGAATATTCCCTGGCCTTGAAACCTAAACCCAGTCAGATTTGGAAATTGTTTGGCACTAGTGATTCCTTTCTTCCAAGTTGTCCCTTTTGGAATGAAACTGTCTGTAATTTACCCTATGTCTGTCTACTATTATATTTGGGGAGAATACTGTCCACACTTTTCTCCTTTCCTTTTTTCACTTTACATATTCTAAAGATTATTCTGAAGCAGTAGAGAGAGACATTACTCATTATTTGCATAGCTGAGTAATACTTCTCTGGATGCACCAAAATGTATGCAACCAGTTTCCTATTAGTAACATTTTGGGTTAATTTTAGTCCTTTGGTATTAGAAAAAGTGCCATAATGAATAATCCAAAGCGTACCTCTTTCATATTTTTGTCAGTATTTCTCTGAACTAGATTCCTAAAAGAAGGTTTGCTAGCTTGAAATTTAAATGCAGCATAATTTTGTACATAGATTAAATGTTTTTGACCACTAACTACCATAAGAAGTACATTTTGTACCATGACTCAATGTATACACACGTACACATACCTAAAACAGTTGTCACAGTTTTCCTAATACCAACATCTTTTTAAAATTCAAGTTATAGTGCTAAAAGTGAGTTAGTAAAGGATCTTGACTCAAAGTTTAAAAGACATCCACTTGACCAAGGATCAAACGCATGCTTTCTGAAAGGGCCGTATAGTAGGTATTTTAGACCTGGGAACAATTCATGGACTCAACTCTGCCCCTGCTATTATAACATAAGAACCGTAGACAGTAAATAAATGAGTGGATATGGCTGTGGTCCGGTAAAATTTTGCCTGTATAAACATGGTTGGCACGCCCTGGTAACCTAGCAGATAAGGCCACCTTACACAGTCTGCATACATCCCAAGGATCCAGGTTCAAGACCTGGGGCAGGGGAAACAAACAAGACGGACAGCTAAACACGTGCTTCTTCCTCCTCTCTTCCTGCCTGCTTGTCTATTCACCTTCATTCCTGCCTGCACCTTTCCTTTAAAATAAAAATTTAATGAAAAAAAAAAAGATGGCTGTAGTTTATAAAACTCTGTTTTAGGCTCATTAAGCCGTTCTCTTAAGGATTAGGATTAATCCCATAGATATATAAAAGAAGGTAGATTACTGAATAAAATCAGGACTCCGAGGAAAGCAAGGAAATGGCTTCTGAATAATCAGCAGTGACTGTTACATTAGCCTAAATAGCCCTAGTCACCACTTCTGTGGTTAACCTCAGCTACGCAGATATTGCTTAATATGGCTTGGCTGGAATATATAAATCTTGTTCACCTGTGTTTTAGAGCAGACAGATGGGAATGGTATTTGGTCATTGCCCAGCTCTCCCCCACATCTAGGTCCTGTACACATTCTTCAGATATTTATAAATACTCTCCCTCGCTGTGCTCCCAGACTAGGTAGTCAAAACCAGGCCATCTTCCCTCAAGTGAGACCATCGCACTTGCCCTATAGTTAAGACAGAGGCTTACTATTCAAAGTAAATGAAACTGAAAGCACAGGGCTAACTCTCTAGGGAGAAAAGCTACATTGCTTAATGACAGGTGTCAGCCTATTAAAATTTTATCTAATTTTTAGACATAAGATACTTTGAAACTTCTTTCCAAAGTCATTAAGATAAGCTAGATGGTATTGTTCAGATCACCTTCAAAAAAAAAAAAACCCCAGGCAGTGGATTATGGACTCGATTAAGCCCAGAGGGAAAAAGAATAATGAAAAGTAAAGTTAGTATTATAGAGGACCTAGTTCTTACTATTTGAAATAAGGGAGAAGGGCATCCAAAGGACAAGATAAGGATAGAATGTGGGTAAATAGCCATGGCAGAGCATCACCTGGAGGGATTCCTCCTGATACTCATTTCTACCCCTGCCACTCATAATGCCTCTACACTGTCCCTCTGCCAGGCCTCCAGGCCTTATTCTCAGCACTGCCCCACTTTGCACTGAAGTGACGAAGCCAGGTCTTCATCTGGGCAATCCTTTCTGGACCAGCGTGAGCTCCTTAGAAAAATTAGTCAAGGACAGGAATAAGGAGTAAAAGGTGGACCAGCAAAAATAAAGTGAGAGGGGAAGTAAAAAAGAATCTGAAAACAGAATTCACAGAGAGGAAAATATCCAAGGTTGACTGTTCTATGTGGGGCTTCTGTTACTCTTAAGAATATCTTGTGTTATCAAGAATCTTTTCTTCTGTGTTGTTCAAAGTGTTTTTACAGGGGTCTTAAAGAATTAATAAGGGTCAAAGGAAGAAAGGAGTCAGTGGAATTAGCTTAAAAAGTAAGCAAGTTGACAAGGTTCTTCAGAAAAGCAGGAATGGGGCTGAGAGCAGGATCCCTGGCTCCTGAGCTAGAGCCGCTTGTAAGTAAAGTGCAGCACCAAGGGGAAGCCTGCAGCGTCTCACCAGGCCTCCACTTCTTGGCAGCTGGCCCGATCACAGTAGCTTTCTCACCTGAAACAAAATTCTCTCCCCTGTAGATTCTTTGTGGGAAAGAGATTCCTCGCTGGATCAATCGACTTGCCTACTTCAGTTCCTGTATACCCTTTCTACAGAGTTGCCTCCCGAAGGAGTGGCTCACTCCTGCAGCCCTGCAGTCCAGTGTCAGCCAAGAGCTCCAGGACGAACTGGAGGAAGCGGAGGACGCCGCTGCTTCCGCGTCTGTGGCCAGCGCCGCAGCAGGCTCCAGGCCTGGGCGCCACACTAAACTCTAAGTGTTTCCAAAGTCACGCGTTCAGAACTGTCTCTGGCAGCTGACGATCACTGGAGAAATGTAAAAGAGTTAATAGCGTCCTTTGGATAGTTTGTATGCAAAGATGGCTCTCCCCCAAATCCCAGTTTTTCAGCTCAGGATTATATTTGTAATCAAAAACAAAAAATAAAAAAAAAAAACCACTTGGCGCAGGAGGGAGAACTTTGTATGAAGCTGCCCTCTGTTTTTTTTTAACCCACTTGTAAATTTGGATTCTGTTTTCTACAAGCTCTGTTAAGTTATGTTTACAGTATTTTGTATCGCAGTTTACAAATCTTGCATGGACTCCTGCCACCGTGAAAGAAGAAAATCTTCATGTCTTCAGAAATTAGGCAGGTAATCTTTGTACACTTCTGACAATTGCCAGAGCTCTGGCATAAATAATAGGCACACAAAAGGTACTTGACACAGTTTAGTCACCATCACCTGCTTAAGAATTGTCTTCTAGGTTTGTGTTCTTTGTGGGGTTATATTTTTAATGTGTTGGCACCGGGCTGCAGAGATGAAGGAGCACTCAGAGAGCCCTAGGGGCCTGGGACCTTGGCCTGACTCCTGGCGTTCCTGTCCCCCAGGTTCTTGGCAGACAGTTGCTTTCTGACATACTCATCCCCCTAGGAGGGCCGTGCATCCTTATGTCTCCGGCTTTGATGCCTCTGATTCTGTAATTAACAAGTCTTTTGTTAAAGATATTCTTGCTGGTAACTGATGAGTGTTTTTGCTCTTGTGTTGGGGGCTTCGTTTTTATTTTAATACATGTTGATATTCTCCCTGCATAAGATGTTGTCGATGGGGAAGGGATATCCGAAGTGGTAGCCTTCTGAGTAGCAGTACGACTTGACATTCAGCTGCGTTTAACAGTCCAGGCTAACCTTTTACACTAGACCATGAAAGATAGGGCCTGAAGTTACACACTCCAGAAAGGTAATTCTTGAAACATTTTATGTACCACATCAGAATGAAGTGTGTTGGAATTTCTTACTTTGTTATGGGAGTAACCACCTCATACTAAAAAGCCTAGTCTTATAGACCTCCTCTTGAAGAATCTTCTGTGTGTGTTTAAAAATTCACCTTTTTCTGTTCTCTCAAATGTGTGTCTCTTACATAACATACTCTAAGAATGAAATTGTCACCACAGATACTGTCACCTCATTAGCAAGGAGTCTGTCTGCTCAAGTCTACTCCCAGTTTGACCCTTGGCTGTAAGAGCCAAGTCATCACATGTCAAGTTCCATTTTTCTGCCTTAAGAATGAATGACGTAGAGTACTGGATGCAGTGTATAAATTATCCAAGGCAGTGACTTCAGCTTTATATGTGTCTAAAGTCATCTACTTTTATTTGGACTCTAGATTGGATTGTTTGTTATTGTTCTTTGTAAAGATACATATCTTTCAGTAAACTACATTTTTAACTTTTCCATAAGCTGATTTTGATTCTTTTTATCAACTTAAGCACACCCTGTTCATAGGGAAAATAAACCTCGGGTTATAAGTATTGACCTGAGAAAATTGAAGCCAACTTAACCTGATTTATGCTTTTGACTGCTCTGTTTCCCGAGAGAAAAGCCTTTATGAATTACCCATTTTCTAGGGCAGCAGAGCAGCTTGCTTTAAGAGGTGTGACAGGAAGAAGCAGTGAGCGTATGACTTTATGAAAAGTTAACTTGGTTCAGGACCAAAAATGAGATTCAGAATAAAACACTAAGACTTTAGCAGTGAATTTCTTCACTAATAGAAAGTCCTATCACCAACACCCATATTAGAGAAGTGTTTGATGCAGTACACTTGGGTTGTTTGGTTTTTTTGTTTGTTTGTTTCAAATAATATGGATTACAGTTTGCTCTAATCCATTCAAATAGGCATGATTTCAGTCTGGGTTACTGGCACACATAGAGGAGTGGCCATTAGTCACTTTTTGGTGACTAGCCAGGAATATCCCATCTGAGCGCATCCAAAATACAGCACCTCAGCACACAAATGGCTTTGTTGTTTTGTCATATTTACTTTCATCTGCAGCATCTGGAGTTTAAAAACAGTATAAAAAGTCTTGGTAGAAATAGTGACTAAGGCCAATTCTTTCTAACATTCAGCAGGCAAAATTCTGGATGAGATGGCCCACAATCTCATTGTACCTGAGGTTGAGAAATAAAGAAATGGCTTGAGAAAAGTCCGTTTAAAAAAATCAGTTCAAAATTTAGAATGGATTCAATTAACTGGTACTTACAACCAGCTTTTCTTTGCCTTTGGAGGAAAAGAGTCTTGTTCTCAACCTGATATCTGTTACGAAATAATTCTGTGTCAAAAATCTGGTCATTGAGATACATGTGATGGAGTCAGATATTTATAGTTAAAACCAAGTGAAACATTTCTCATGGTGGGTTGGACAGTAATACAGTGTTACAAAGCCAGAAGCCGCTGGTTTCTACTGTATGTTGTCAATACCCTGGGTTGGATTTGGGTTGGTTTTGAACCCTAAGAAAAGGGGCATCAGCTTTGCAATGCATGGCCTTTGGCGCTGTAGAAGGCGGTGGTACAATAGTAAAGCTCCTCCATTTGATGCCAGAAATTCAGCCAAATATTACTCTGACCCACAGCAATAGTGCAAGTTACCTTCACCAGCATTTGTACAGAGCAGGGAACTGGTTTTAGCCAATCTATAGCATTGTGTGATGAGGAAATTCAGAACTACAGACAGCGGCAGGGCTCTATCCATGGCTTCTTTCTATCACAAAACGGGTAGAAACACATTCACTGCTTCAGGGTTCTAATCTGTGTGTCTTCTTTGGCTCCGTTTCTGTAAGATAATCTGTCGTTTTGATACATGCTGTATTTTCTTTCCGTAACGAAGTTTAAAAGACTTGAGTTTTGTGCAGCAAGCTCGCCGTACTGCCATTGTATCCCCTTCTCGATAGTATGGCTTTATAGAGTGCAGCTCACTTACTCGACTTCCACTGTCAGCTCGGTCAAATCACTTACATCTTCACTGTTTGAGAGGTGTTGCAGCTGTTAAAGAATCTTCATGAACCTGAAGATAATTTCTTGTGAAATGAAATGCAAATGTACTGTCATTCATAGTGTTTATATACAAAATACCAGGAATCTTCACTTTTGCTACCTTGATAAATAGCATTGGGATATCATGTTAACATTGAAATACATCAATTTATTAAAAAAATACTTTTATAAGAAATGTTTTATAGTGCTTTCTGACCTCCAGGAGACAGCAACTATTGTGTCTTTGTATTGGAGGGTGGGGGTCTATTTTTAAAACTCAGAATTCCATCTGCTCTGCAGAGACCCGGCTAAATTAATGGCTTTATGTTCTACTTCCCAAGAGGCAAGTCAGGCAGGGGACTACTTATGGATTCTGAATTCAGACCAGCAGAGCCCTCTCAAACTTGTTTAGATTCTTTCCCCAAAGGGAGGAACCTCCCCCAGAAAATCATACCTTTACCCCACACCAGGAAGTATGAATAATTTCCTTCTTGTCAAGGCCCCTGGGGAGGCTTAAGAAAGTTAAGAAAGGCCTCCTCTCAACTTGATCAGAGCAGGGCGTTTGTTTCCAGAGCCTAGACTGGCCCGCTGGTACTCTGCAGCCCTGCCATGATTGGGAGGCCTTTGGGTCCCTATCAAGACTGTCCACTCCATTACTTGGAGGAGTGAAGTAAGAGCAATCGATCTTGAGCTCCTACCGGACCCAACCCTAAGCAATAGTTCTTGCTTCCACCAGATACTCCTGGCTGCCAGGCTGTTTCCTTCCCACCCTTAACTCCCCGTGATCTTCCCGATCACCTTCAGGTGCCTCTGGAGCTGCTGCCATACAGAGGGATCCATGTGCTATGGCACAAGGCTGTCTTGGAAATAAGGTCGCCACTGTCACTAAGTCAGGCTCTTGAGAGAGAGGGAGGGAGGCTCCCTCTGCAGTGGAAAAGGAACTCGCTTTGGACAGGACAGTGAAAAATTAGACAAGATAAAGCAATTCAGTCTGTTAGGAGTCTCATTCAAGGTGGTCAGTGATTATCCACCCAAAAAGGGACCGAGATTTTCAGAGCACACAACTGGAATAAGAAAAACTAAGGGAGTTATGGCTGCTGGACTCAGCCCTACTCAAAGAAGAAAGCTCATGCTGTCCTCTTCCTCCAGCCAGGATCAGTGTAGCAATACCCCCAGCAGGCAGTTTATAACCCCACAAATATAAAACATATTCTGGAAAGGCAAATGGTTTTATGTACGAGATCAAGGAGAAAAGGGAAATCCTTTCATTGTGGGCCTCCTGTGTGCTGCTCGGGGCCATGTGCGTACTTTTCTCACGTTTCGTGTATTCGTCGCAGCAGCCTGACATTGCTGCTGTTTTACACAAAGTCAACTGAGTAGTTATTAGTTCAAGACCCACCAACGGCACAGGGAAAGCCCAGCTTTGAACCTTGTAAACTGTAAAGCTGCTCTTTCCATCCAAGCATTCTGCTTTCCTGAAATGGGGACTCCCTGGCCCACCCTAGAGCTACTGAATCAGAATCAGCATTTTGACAAGATGCCCCAGGATGCACGTGGGCCTTGAAGCCTGAGAAGCGCTGCTCTATTCCACAGGACTCAGTTCCATGAGATTCAAGCCCACTGTGCCCATGGAAATGAGAACATCCTCGATGAGGTGATTCGGTCAAGAACCCTGGACAAGGGAATGACTGAAGGACTTAGCGGCCGATTCCTCTCCAGAATTCAGTAGAGGTGTGGTACGGTTTTCTAAATTTTTCCTGGATTTGACTCAGGTCCTATAAGCTATTAAGGGAGGACTCCAATAAATGTGAAGATAAACCTGAACCTTCTGTCATGGCTCCAGAAGCTCCAAATCAGGTGTCAAGCATTCTAGTCTGTGGTTTCAACTGATTATCCATCTTCCTGTGCAAAACCTCGTCGTAGGACCACCTGTTTCTTTATTTCAGTGGTCACCGGAAGTCCAGGCCTCCCCAATGACGATCCCAAATCCTCATTCCCAACAAGTGTGCTCGGAGGGCCAGGCCTCCGACTGCACCCTACTGCTCCACTACCAGTGTGCCTGCTGGAATTCCCAGCCTCGCTGGCAAATGTCCCAGGAAGCCCCAATAAGCCTTTATTTTTTTATTTGTATCTTCACCTCGTGCTTTATTTGACAACGTCCTCTGTGGTGGTTCTTTCCCTCAGGGTATGTGCCCTTCGTCTCCCATTGCCCCAAATAATTTCTCCTGCTCCCTTCCAAACGTCCAGCTCCACTGAGCCCCAGGCTATCAGCTCTGCTCCACATTCCCCTGTGTCTGCAGTCCTCTTCCTGTGGCCTTCCTCTTCATCCTTCCTGTCATCAGTGACTTCAGGTTCACACAGCCCAGCCAGTACCACAGGCCAAGGCTTCCCCACTGGGGCTCTGTCGCCACGTGGGGTGAGATGATCCCTTGCATTAGACAATGTGCTAGACAACCCTGCCCATTAGCAGACACGTGACCTGTTTGCACCCTGTCCACTCATTACCAATATCTGGCCCATGGTCGCTGCCACATCAGATCCTCCCACCACATTTCCCCCAGGAGACAGGCAGTCCCCTCCTGGTTGAGAACAACTGTCACTGTCTCAGTCTCTTATCTCCTTGCATCCACCAAGCCCTCAACCTTGTGCTTGTCAGTACCCCTAACTGGGCCACTACTAAAATCACTTCAAGCCTCTCTGACCACTGCCTAACTTCCCAGCTCACCCTCATGCCCACACGAAACCAAGTTTTGACCCTCCGAAGATCCCAAATTCATTAAATCCAGCACTTGTTCTGATCCCCCATCCGCCCCATCTTCATTTAACGTCTCACACAGCCTAAGTTCCATGTCCTTAGTAAACGCGTTTCCTTCTCAGTCTCCTTCCCCTTAGTGCCCCTTTCTCCTTTCATCATTCTGGCCTGGCAAACCCAGCCCCGTTCAGACCCAGAACCCTCTGTGTCTGTGTCTCATCAGCTGAATGTTGCTGGAGGAAAATCACACAGCCAGACAGATGGGTTCCAGCTTCACACTTCCGTGCACAAACTTCAAATGGGCATCACAGCACATGGCAGTTGACTCCAGTTTTCTTGTAAGCCCATTCTTCTCCTCTCCTCGGTGACACGGCATGCCCTGTCTCTCTTCAAATCTGCCACATGGTCCCCACACACATATCAGTTGAGACCCTCCCTTTCTTTCATGGACTAGAGAGAGACAATTACAGATAAATACAGAACTTCGTACTGGGGTGGAAACCCAGGTCTCCCGCCCTCCTCCTTGTGTCTCATTTACCTCCACACAAAGCACTGCACCTTTACCATTTCTGGTCACGAAGAGTGTGGGCTTTTCCCCCATGCGACAGTAGTCTCCATGACACCAGCCAGTTGTCCTACAGGTGAACCCAACTCCAACATGATCTCCGTGGAGATAGCATCAGATTCCACAGGTGAAGGACTCCGTCCCACGAGCCTGCCACCACTTCACCACTTCAGGAGCCATCAGAAGCAGTCGGACCCCAGGGGCCCCACAACTTCTGTCCAACTTAGTTCCAAAGTGGAGGCTCCCACAGCTCTCTCCTGAATTTGATTCATTTGCGAGAGCCACTCACAGAACTCAGGGATAGTTATATCTATTCATTTATTGAGGGATATGATGAAGGATACAGGTGAACAGTCAGAAGAAGACCTGAAGGGTGAAGTCTGGGAGAGTCCCAAGTGCAGAAGGGTCCCAAGCACCTGTGGATTGGGAGTCTGTCACCCTCCTGGTGTGTGACTGTGTTAATCAACCAGAAGTTCTCCACAGCTCACACTATTGGGATTTGATGGAGATTTCCTCATATAAGCATGATCAATAATTAACTGAATTTCTAGTCCCTTCCTGCTCTCTGGAGGATAGGGGTGAGGGTGGAGCTGAAAATTCCAAAGGTCTCACCTTGGCCTGGTCTGAGGCTGACCAGTCCCCGTCCAGGAGCCAGCACAGTGCCGCTTCACAGTGCCACTTCACACTTAGGGAAAGATAAGCGTTCTAGAAGCTCTGGGCCAGGAACCAGAGTCAGTAAACAACATCTATATTTCCATTACCTCACTACCACCTATTTCCCAACCTATAAATGCACTTGAATTTGTACTCAGAGTCACTGTTCCTGTAACAAGAGGAAAAGCTTCCTACTATTGTCAAAGGCCAATGGGCCGGTCCCACTCATGTCAGCGAATCCCTCCACCTCTCACCTCTCCAGGACTGTGCCAACATTACTTCCTCTCTTCCTGGCAGCACCAATTTCCCTTTCACCAATACGTCATTCCTATCAGCATGAAACATGTTACCCAAGTCCTCGGCTAAAGCCTGCCCGAGACGTTCTCCTCAAGAGCTGTGCAAACTTTTCTCTACTTCTCTCCTCCCAGAAGTTCACGCTCCTTCTTGTTTGTCACTCTTCTAAACATCCTTATTGTAAATATGAAAATGCAAATGTATGTGGGCTGTCTGCATGTAGTTCAGAGAATAATGAAACGAGGACCTACTTGTGCCGTCGCCCAGCCCAAAACAGAGCATGAATTATAAGCTGATAGAAATTCAAGATATAAAACATTAAGGATGTGAGAAGGTTCTAGCTAGGCCTTTTTCTAAAGAATCCATGTTTTCTTATTCATAAACTTAGTTAATATCAGAACGTCTAATACCATAGGTTTGATGTGCACTTATTTTTAATTAGGTTGATAAATTTCTGTCTCATTACATTAGTAGACATTCTATAGGTAAAATTAAAGGTTTTTTAATCGGATTTTTTTTAAACATGGGGTTTTTTTTTTGCTAAAAATCAAACACATGTGAAATGAAAATGAAAAAATTACGTGATCAAAAAAAAATAGAGCATGAACAGGACCTCACCAAGCTCCCCACCACTGCCACCACTGCTGGAGAACCACTCTCAGAACGCTGTATAATGCCTGCCTTTGCTTTGCTTTATGGTTTTCACACCCACTCAGGCATGCCCAGACAATGTGTTATTAAGTTTTGCCCATTTTCAAATGTTATGTAAGTGGAATCGCATTGTGCATGTTCTGTGATTTTTCTGTGTTTCTTTTTTTTAAAATAAACAAGAGGAAGGAACACTTTATTTTATTCTTATTTAGTTGTTCACATTGGTTGTTCTCCCTGGACCCAGGCCTTGAACCTGGGTGCTTGGTATGTACATGGACTATTAGTTACCTAACCACTACTCCACCAGGATGCAACCTATGATTTCTTTTAAAGTCTATATTATATTTTTAAATTCATGCCCAGGAATGTATGTAGTTAGAAGAATTTTAAGAGCCCTGTGCCAGAACCCAGGACCTGAGTTCACTTTAGTTGCAATGTTCTGCTGTAATTTCATTTATACCTTCTATTTTTAATGGACATTTGAGCTGTTCCCAGTTTATTGCTATTATGAGCAATACTTCCATGAATATTATGATGCATATCACCTGTGGCAGATGCAAGGCTTTCTCTAGGAGCAGAATGGCTAGGTTGTAGGAAATGTGCTTATTCAACTTTATTAATGTAGGAAAAACAATAAGCACTTTTATTAAATAGAATCCTATTCAGCTTTCTCTTCATGTGCTAATCAAACAGAGTTCCACAGGCTAGTTATTTTCTTATAACGTCATATAATGAAATTTTAGAACCTGGCCTTGAAAACTAGTTTTCATTATTAACTAAAAGAATCAGAGATGAGAACTCTGCCCTACTTCTACACAGCCACTAGGAAGGATAACACTCATCATTGAAAAAGTAGTTCAAAGAATCTGATTGATGTGGTTAAGAACTTTGAACAAAATACGCTTATTTTCCAATGTAAAGTGGACGTTCTGTAAATACTCATCTCCATTTCAGCTCCATTTAAGTAATGAGGTCTTCTTTAGACTCCTATGGCTGCCATGTCCTGTGAAAATAACCATATATGAAAATTTGCTTCCCTAGGAAACCTACTTTCAGTTGCTTGTCTTACTTGGTAATTCACTGACATAATTAGAATGTTGTAAATGATAGTCAGTATTCCTAAAGGTTACATATATAGATATATATATATATATATGTCTAGAGAGAGAGAGAGAGAGAGAGAGAGAGAGAGAGAGAGAGAGTGATGTCCTTGAAAGACATCTCACAGATCAGAAGAGGCTCATATAGTTCTTTCTCCCACACACGTTATGGGGAAATCCAAGCCTCGGAGCCTGCTAAAATTTTTTTGTTTTTTCAGGAAAGGTACCACCTGGAATGAATGCACTCAGGTAGGCAGAGAAAGAGGAGTAAACAGTCTCTTTGTTTTTATTTAGTTATTCAGCTTCATTGTTCCCAGGGCCCCAGGTCTCAAATCTGGGTCCTCGGAATGTATGTGAACTGCGCTGGTGGACTTAGCCTGTGAGCCACCAGGGCATGCCCTGCATTTTCTTTTAACAAGTCATCAGAAACTCCCTGTTTCATTTTGATTCACGTGTTCCTGATTATTAATAAGATTAAGAATCTTTACATATTTCTGGACAGTTTATGTTTCCGTTTATGAGAAATGTCTGCCCTATCTTTTACCTACTATACTGTTAGTTTCTCTTTTTCATACTGGTTTGTAGTTTGCTTGCTTTTGAGGGGGTGGGGGGGTGGCATTGGGTTTTTTTTTTTTTTTAAAGGAAACGCGCAAGGAGGAATGAAGGCAAGTAGGCAGGCAAGCAGACAGAAGAAGAAACATTTCATTTTATTTTAATTGAGTTGTTCACGTTGGTTGCCCCTACCAGGCCTGTCATGCGCGTTTAGGTCCTTGGGATGTATGTGGACTGCTGCAGACCAGAGGTGGCTGATCTAACTGCTACTCCACCAGGGTGCAACGAGTAGGAGATATTTTTATATTCTGGTCACTAGTCTTTGACAGTTATATCTACTACAGATATTTTCTCCCAATTTGAGACTTGCCTTTTCACTGTCTTTAAGGTATATTTATCACAGCTTTGTTTTGATAAACAGACGTTAGTTTTAAGTAGTCAAAAGTATCAGTTTTTTTTTCCTATGGTAAGTATGTATCTTGATCTTTTTGTCTAATACCTAAATTACTTGCAGAGTAAGCTGATCCTTATGCTGCTATTTTGTAAGTCTGGTTAAGGCAGATTCACAGAAGCCTAGGCTCTAGGGATATTTTAACCCTGCTATTAAGGTGCGTCCTCTCAGGTTTAACAACTGAAACACCAGGTGATTAACAAGGCCTTTATAATCTGCAGGTCACACTGCATCTGTGAAGCTCTGGGAAATTTTCAGCTTAAAGCTTCCGGATGATTCTTTGCCAAGACTCCTCAAGTTCTACCCTACTCTATTCTAGCTTAGTATTCAGCAAAGTCCCAACGGTATTCCGACGGAGAATTCTGTATTTTTTTTGCTATGTCATTCCCCTCTCAAACTCTGTCCACAAACTTGCAGCTTCTTCTGCCCTCCTGAATGCTCATCTCTATCTTCTCAACTGGTGCCCTGCTTGGGACCCTTCTCCCTACACTGTCTGCCTCCAGACAAAAAACCTAAGCAATTTTTTTCTTCCCACAGTCTCAGGGATCACAGCCTGCACTGCCTATTGGCCAATTTTGAAAACTATTATCTCCTATATTAGTTTAGTTGTTTCCAACAGGACAGCAAGTTGAGACTTGACTAAGCCATAATGACCAGGATCAGACATTCCTTTTAATTTCTTTATGTAGTGAATTACATTAATTTTCTAACTGATCGATTTTCAACTTTCAGTTTTTTTCATAAGCATAAACCCAGCTTCTAACTTAATCATAATACCTTTTTAATATATTCATTAATTTACAAGTGAAAGACAACAGATAGACTGGCAGGCAGGTAGGTAGGTAAATGGATAAATGGATAGATGATTCTTAGATACTTAGGTAGATATAAAGATATTTTAAGTTTTAAGTGAAATTGGCCTATAATTTTCCTCTCTTGAAATATTTTTGTCTGATTTTTGTCATTGTTGAGTTTATAGCATAAATTAGGAAGTGTCTTCTCTTCTCTATAAAAGTGTATGTATGAATGGAATGATGTATTCCTTAAATATTTTGCACAACTAGTTTGTCAAACTGGCAGGAACTGATTACTTCATTGTGGGATTATTTTTAAATAGTGGCTTAATTTCAATTAATTCTGTTCAATTCATAGTTATAAGACTATTCAGATACTCAATTATTTCTCAAATCAACTTTTATACATTTTCATTTTGTAGGAATTGGTCCATTTTATCTTGTTTATCAAGTACAGTGTATAAAATCGTTAATATTCTTTTGTGACCATTTTAATGTCTGTTAGAGATGAGGTTATATGCTCTTTTATCTTGTTTTTTTCTCTCTCAATCTGTCTATTTCAATTCTGCCAGAGTTGGTTTGTCTGTTTGACTAGCTTTTTACTTTTATTACAAAGGATTAATCTTTTCTTTTTATCTGTACTTTATTATATAACTTTTCTCTGATTAATTTCCTCAGTAATTTTTTTATTTCTTTTATCTGTTTTCTTTTGGTTTATTATGCTATTCTTTATTTTTGATGAGTTATCAACTTCTTTCAGAATTTAGAATCTTCTTTTCTAATTTTAAACCATACATTTCCCTCTAATTATTGCAACCCACAAGTCTTGTTACATAGTATTAATGATACCATTTAGTTCATAATAGTTTCTAATTTTCAATATAATTATGCTTGAACCCACACATTGCCTATAATTATGCTTATTAATTTCAAACTTATAAAAAATTTCTCGTTATCTTTTATTGACGTTCCAATCAATAACTTTATTGGTATTTCCTAAAATATTGATGCTATAGTAATTCTTTGAAAATTGTTAAGGTTTAATAGCCAAGTATATGGTCCATGTTTTATTCACTGGTTGTTGGGTACATTTTTCTCTATATGTTGAAGACCTCAAGTTTGTTGATTATGCTGTTCAAATCTGCTACAACCTACCGTGAACTTTTTCATCTACTTGATTAATTATTAGAGATGTGCTGAAATTAAATCTCTTGCTATAACAGTTTTCTCAATTTCTCCTTGTATTTTTTGCTAAATTATGCTTTATTTTCAAGCAGTATTTTTAAACATATGCATATTTATAATCGTTACATCTTTCTGGTTGAAATCAGCCTTTGGTCCATATGTAGGAACCCTGCTTATTTCTCATAAAGCTTCTTTATCTTTGTTGGTTTTTTTTTGTTTGAGATATGATTTCCAGATAACACTGTGTAAGTTTAAGGTATATGTCTGTTCTGCTGCAGACTCAAGGCGCTCAGGGCCTGAGTATAAAGTTTTTCGATCACAAAGAAATTACTGTGAGTACCAGCAGCATGAAATATGAATTTATTTCTTACGAACTGATGAGTGACCAATGGGTAGAGGAAGGCATGGCTAACATGGTGGGGAGTAGTGCAGCGGATATGTGAAACAAAATTATGTCAGTGTTGATTCATCATTCACTTCAAGGCATAGAGTAGAAAAAGAGAGGTTACCCCTCCAGGAAAGATCATGTGGTCTGGAGGGATACAGAAGCTAAGTGTCCCCCATATAGTCTGTGGAAATGCTTGGTCGGTACTCAGGGCACTGTGACTTGGGAGATCCTATCACTGGCACCAGACCCTGGGAGGGGATGGTAAGGAATGTAGTGTCAGGTCTTGGGTCATGTGATCTATTTCACTGGTCCTACAATGGCATTACGACCTGCTGAAACATGGCCGGAAACCACAAAACTCCTAGAAGAAAGCATAAGAAAAAGGCTTCTTGACTTGAGTTTTCACAATGATTTTTTTTTTTTTACATGTTTTTTGGATATGACAACTAAGTACTATGAAATAAAAATATAATACTAATCAAAAATAAAGTGGAACTGTATCAAACTAAACACTTTTACCCTTAAAGTCTACTTTATCAAATATAAATGTAGAGATACATTTTTTAACATTGATGTTTTCCTAAAAACATTTGTTTTCGTGAAAACACTATTCATATGAAGCAAACGTAGTATTTATATTAGTATTTATCTGATAGTATTTATCTGATATGACTGTTTCAATAATTAGAATTTCATCCTTTCTGTGGCCTTTGTTACAAGTGTTGCTCATAATTAACATATAGTGGGACCGTTGCTGGGGTTTTTCCCCTTAATCCTGAGATTCTTGGTCTTTTCACGAAGTTTAATGCATTTAGTGTGACAACTGATACCGTTAATCTATATTTCTACCTCCTTATTTTGTGGTTTTGTTTTGTTTGGCTTTGTTTTTTCATTTCTCCCACTTGTCTCCCTGCTACCTCTTCTTGTTTTCTGGTTTATGTGTTTTCTATTGAAAAGTGGACATAAGTCTAACTACTCTGTAGGTAATTGGTTCACTCTTTCTTTCAAAGGTTAACGACATATACTGTGGGCAAGAAACTCTTCTAGCTGGATAAACCAGCAAACAAAGCAGGCAAAGTACCAGCCTGCGCGGAGTTTGTGTCCTGGTGGTGTTTTACTGGCTGACTTTAAGATATTCAGTGTTACGCAACTTCACTGTCACGTGTCTGGGTAGAGATTACTTTGTATTTACCCTGCTTGAGAATCTTCTGGTTTCCTGAATCTGAGGTCTGATGTCTATCAACCATTCTGGAAAATTCCCAGTCATATCCTTTTGAATGTTTCTTCTGAATGTTTTCTCTAATATCGCTTGTTAGAATCCAAACTGGATTTTTATTGGACATTCCCCGTCTCTGGATCTTTCAACTTTCCTTCTGTTTTCCCATTTCTTTTTTTGTGTGTTCTACGCTCTGGTTAATTTATTTGGGTTCATCTTCCAGTTCATCGTCTCTTTCTTTACCTGGGTCTAATCTGATATTTAATCTAACCATTGAGTTATTCATTTCAGTGATATTTTCATACCATGAATTTCTGTTTGATTCCTTTCAAATCTAATTTATTGTTAACTGTAATCATCTTCTCCCTGCTTATGTTTTCAAGCTTTAAAATTTTCTCTTAAACACATTAAACATACTTTTATTCCCTGTTTAATGATTCTAGTATGTAGAATTTTTATTTACCTCTTGCTGCTGACTTCTTTTCCAATCCTCATCGTGCCCTGTTTCTTTGTGTGTTTTATAATATGTTATGGCAAGTTCATGTTTTCTGGAACTTTAATTATAGAGATTCTCTCAGGTTGAAGTTCTGTTGCTCTCAAGGGGATTTTCCTGAGCTGCTGCCAGTTGCCTGTGGGAAAAACCCATTCAGATCACTTTAATTAAAATCTGCATCTGATATTTTGTACCACAGTTCATGGCATTAGACACATGTACCTGGAAATATAACAGCTCAGGTTGCAGAGGTGGGGGTGAGAAGTTTAAAAATGTAAGGAATGATGTTTTAAATATTTTATTACAATTAGAAAAAGGAAACACTTTAGATGACATATCCAAGAGATTGGGGGCCTCAAAGGTCATGGTCCAGCCTCTATTTCCCCTGTTAATTCTGAACCTGCGTAAACAAAATTATCCCCCAGCAGGAATCATTTTGTTCGACTTTAGTGTAAGAGGCAACACAGCTCTCAGGCGCAAAAAGAAAATACAGTAATCCTCCTGAAGAGATGGTTCCTTTCCCAGGAGAAAGTGAGCATTTGCTTTTCTTCTGATTCCAGCTGCTGAGGGTGAAGCCACAGCTGCCACTTCTCCATTTCTCCTCCACAACACAGGAATGGGTCACCCTCTTCTGGCTGTCGTGCGAATCCACTGAGGGGAATCGCGAAAGCACTAGAACAGAATCCGACTCAGAGTTTGTGTTTGGTAAATGCCAGCTAGTGCTGCCAATGCTGCTTAATCTTTTTAAAGCTCCTGCAGCTGGGATAACCAAGGACTTCAAAGTGGGACTAATAGCCACATAGTTTGAATAATGCTGCACTGCTCTGCATTTTTTTCTTTGTATTTGATTCAAATGGCATCAAGTGCATTGATAACACTGGTTACCGGGTATATGAGTTGAAAGTCTTTGATAACAAATGTTCTACATTAATAAAATGGGGAAGATAAACTTTAGTCAAATAAAAAAAATTTAAATATGAAAGAAAAAAGGTGATAAAGGTCCACCGGAAGATTAAAGTTTTCAAAATAGTGTCCACAAAAAAATAATGATAATTATTATAATCTTTGGTGCTGCTTGGATTGAAAATCAAGGACTCAATTTCATGAAGCCAGCAAGCCCTCTCCTCCTATTAGGTGACAGTTAGGTCTAGAATGTTGGGTACATGCAAGGATGCTAATCCTCACAACAGCTCAGTGAGAGATTCCCATTTCACAAAGGAGTTCACAGAACAGATGCCAAATTCAGTGCCCATCTGGCCACCTCCAGGACCTAGGCTCTTTCTACTTGCTCACTGGCCCCAAAAGAGACACCACTGCTTGTCTGTGATCACTTGTGATTTTTTTTTTTTTTTTAAAGAAAAATATGGGCAAGACTGGAGGCTAGTAGGCAGGCTGAAAAAGAGAGGAGGAAGAAGCATCTTATTTTATTTGTATTTAGATTTCCCCTACACCTGGGACATGAACCCGGGTCCTAGGGATGTATGTGGACTGTGCTCCTTCAGAAGCGACTGACCTAATCACCACTCAGGGCATACTGACTGTAATTTTCTGATCTCAGATTTGTGATTTCTTCTCATAAATGAGTGACATGGGTCCAGGTCTGAGCCTAGAAGTAATTCTGACAAGTTTGGGCCTACCTAGAGGAAAGAGTGCCCAGGTAGAGGATTGAATAGTTTGAATAATTTCGGGGGACTCTGAACTAGAGGGTGGCCCCTAGTTTTCAGTAGTTGGTCCTGGAGTAATTTGGAATAGAGGGATAGTGTCCTGGATTGCAGGAGCCTTGAGAGGAAGTGGGGAGGTAGGGAGGAAATGCATAAGAACTGGGAATTGGTGGGTTTGCATATCTAAGGCATGTTCCCAGGTAAGTGGTTGTCCATCTCTAGGTATGAGCTACCCCTGAGAGTGGTAGTCCCTTCTCAAGTCTGCAAGGTGCAAAGATGTCAAAGCATCATAAAATACAGAACATTTTAAAAACATGATTAATTTAGTCACCTCTTGGTGATGCCATTCTGACTCCAGCCAGCCAGATAAATTCTCCAGCTTTTCCACAGCTGAGTCACCACTGTGGTCAGGCAAGCCCAGTCTGCAGCCTGCATCTCTCCGTTATGCGTGTTGACCTCACGCAACCTCAGTCTATTGAGCCACTTTGCAAATCCTCAACCCTGGTTCTCAGTCCGTAATGATGTGCACTGATGAAGGAGAGACAAGAGGAGAGAGAGAGAGACAGAGAGAGACAGAGAGAGACAGAGAGAGAGACAGAGAGAGAAAGCGACAGAGAAAGAGAGAGAGAGACAGAGAGAGACAGAGAATGGTAGGAGCTACAGGGCCCTTTCTTCCCAGGCCCCAGTGTTCAGGGAGGGAGGGGAACCCAAGTTGCTTCCCTGATGAGCACTGCATAACCCAGATACGTAATGTGGTCCTTCCACCCACTTGTACCCTATTATGTTACCCCATCTCATTCTTTGTGCTTCCAGTTATATGTTTTTAAATTATTTTAAATAATTTAAATGATTCAATACATGATGTCATTTGGGCTCTCAATTTTCTTTGTGAGCTCTGCAATAGCTGGCTTCAAGATGTACTTAGAGGTCACCCCCAAGTGCAGACCACCATTCCCTTCCCCCGCTGCTGATCGCTGCTTCACAAAAGGCTGCTTTGGAGTAAGAGACGTCTTTATTCTGGAGCCATTCATGACCCACTGCTGATGCGCAGGCTGTGGGACTGGAGTTCACAAAATATAGAAGGTGAAAGACAGCTACAATGAGAAAAGAAATCATAAATTACTGGACTCAGAGATTCTGGTACTTTTGTTTTTTGTTTCTAAGATCTCTCTTTTTTTAAAGAAAGGAAGGGAGAGAAAGAAATATTTTAAAGGAAAGTTTCAAGCAAGAGTGAAAGTGAACAGAGGCAGGCAGGCAGGGAGAGGGAGAAGGAAGAAGCACTATACTTATCTTATTTAGTTGTTCGTCTTGGCCCCCAGACATGAAACTTGGTCCTTGGAATGTATGTGAACTGCACCAGCCAAAGGCGGCTGACCAAACTGCTACTCCACCAGGCCATGCCAGAGTATTTTTAAGGAAAGAAGAAAGGAAGAGGCATATCTGTCTATCTACCTACCTGCCTACTTACCTATCTATTCCGAACCCGTGTCCTTGAACTTTACATGGTCCCCACCTGTGTCCCAGCTGCCTAAGTCACAAAGGAATCCCACTGGCAGTTTACCAGAAATGTTTAAGAGGAAAAGCTTCCAGATTGCTACCCAGCTTCCTTTCTCACCTAGGCACTAGGGACCTGGACAAGTGGGAGGCCCTGAAAGCTAAGCTTCGTCAGCTTCAGGGAGAATCCCATTTTCTGGTACATTGAGAGTGCGAAGGACATTCTCTTCTAGTCTCAGCTTCCTCCTGTGTAAAAGAGGGGATAGCTGGTCCCCGTGGTCACTTCCCACTGACTTGGTGGGACATGCACAGGCAGCCACAAACTTCTGGCACAATCTTGGGGAAGGTCTCCCTGCCCAGGAGTTGGGCTTAGCCAATGGTCCACTAAAGTTTCACGCACCCCCCACAACCCCCTTCCCTCCTAGATGCTCCCCAAACTGTAGGCATAAGAATCATCTAGGAAGCTTAAAACACAGATTCCCGAAGGCATCACCTCCCAATAATCAAGTCAATAGACTGGAATGAAGCGTTTTTCTAACCAACACTCCAGGTGGTTCTGACTCGGGTGTGTGCCAACCATACATAAAGAAACTGGCTTGGAGCAACCTGGTGGAACAGTGACTGGGGGCCGTCCACATACATCCCAAGGATCCAGGTTCGCATCCCAGGGCCAGAGGACAACCAAGATGAAGAACTAAATAAAAGAAGTAAATGTTTCTTCCTTCTGTTTCTGCCTGACTCCGCTAGCCTTCATTCCTGCCTGCACCTGTCTTTTAAACAAAACAAAACCAAAAAACCCCCGAAAGACTGACTTAAAGAGAGGGAGGGGTTTTGTCAGCAGACACAGGAATCCTTTACCCCGACGGACCTGTTTGCATCTCCCTGTTGGACGGCTTCTCAAGCTTTCCAGTCAAGTAGTGGGAGCCTAGAAGAAAGGAAAATAAAGTTTTAGTGCCTCACCTTATTTCATGTAATTCTCACAGCTAGGAGAGAGAGTCAGGTTCTGAGAAGTAAAGCAAGAATCTGGAGAGAAACTCCAGTCTCACTCTGATGCCCGTGTGCTTTTTCATGTCTCAGATGCTGGTGAGATATGGAGGATGTGTCGATGGGCACAAACTACGGGCAAACCCAAATCTGTGTGACCCCACACTGCCACTGTTCCTTCATCTGACTCAGGGTGTTTTCTCTCTCCAAGACTCACTTATAATTTAGCTGATGCCATGGGAATAAGCTGGCAAAGAGAAACTTTCCGCACTGCCTGCCTTCACTGCATGGCACTGCCAAGGGGGAGAAACTGGTCAGGAGAGTCCCCTACAATCAAGGGATTGGAGATTTCATGAATGAGATGCCAGTCAGCAAGTGTGTACTTGCTAACAGAACTCCACAGAGTGTGCCAGGGCCAAGATGCATCATTCTGATTCTCTGGAACTGTTGTCATCTATCCTAGTGGATCTACCTACCAGCCCTCTGACAGGGACTCTTCTCTAAAGAGCTCCCTTTGGACAAGTGTGGTTCTCTACACCCCCAATTTTATTCAGATACTCAACTCTTTGAGTTGTTGAGCATATCTCCCAAGTTAGGGGTAAATCCTAAGAGTTTTAGGTACTAAGGTCAACCTCATTCCTCATCAGATCTTCGGGACGTGAGAGGAGTCCACTGGAGGAACTCTGAGAAAGTTTTCCTCCCTCTTACGAGCACTGGAAGACAGAGTCCTCCTCGTCTTTTGGATGCTGTCACACTTTGAAGACACCTGGGAATGGCCATAGTCATCTTGCAGGCTGGGGGGAGCTGATGATCTAAAGAGAGTCACCACACCAAGACCCAGCATGAAGATGGAAAAACTTAGGTCTCTGAAATTTGGTGAGTTTCTTATCACTCAGACCTAGAACAGTGTGTCCTGACAGAGTAACAGATCCTCCACCTCTGTTAATCACAGTCCACATACATCCAAAGGACCTGGGTTTGTGTTAGGGGTTGGGGGAGCAACCAAGATGAATAACTAAACAAAAATAAATAAAGATGTTTCTTCCTCTTCTCTCTTCCTGCCTGCCTGCACCTTTCCTTTAAAAAGAAAAAAAAAGAAAAACCTGAAACTGGCCTCCCTGTGGATTTCTTATAATGTGAGATAACATCCTTACTGTAAGTCACTTTGAGTTGGGTTTATATTTCTGGAGTCAAAAGCATCCAAACTCATGTATTTAAACAGCCCAGGGGTAGATCTGGCTTTGGGCATAGCTTTATTCCACCTAGATTCAAAAGATGTGTCTAGGCTCAGTTTCTCTCCATTCCTGGTTCCAGCCTCACACTGGCCCTCCCTCAAGATGTTACCATAACTTACGCAGGGACTAGGTTACAGGCCTCCTTGTTTGGGGCCAGCAGGAAAGAGCCTGTGTACCAAAGTCCTAAGGTTGTCTCTGACTAGACTTATGGGGAAAACTTGTCCATCCCTGAACTAAACATGGTAGCCATGAAATGGAATATGTGGGTCGCCTTTTAAAAGAATCTCAAACAGATCTGAAACAGGACTGCATATTAGAACTAACAAAAGCATTTTTAAATGAATATTACTAAATGAAAAGAAGCCAGCCTCAAATGTTACATACTGTATGCTTCCAATTATATGACATTCTGGAAAAGGAAAAACTATGGCAATAGTCACTGTCAGGGAACTGGGAGGAGGGAGAGATAAGCAGAGCACAGCGGATTTTTAGAGTAGCAGAGCTACTCTATATGATACTATAATGGTGGACACATGTCATTATATATTTGTCCAAACCCATAGAATGTATAACACCAAGAGTGACCCCTGATGTGAACTATGGACCCTGAGTGATAATGATGTGTCCGTGTAGAGCCATGACTGTAACAAATACACCCTCTGGTGAGGACGTTGATCATGAGGGAGGCTATGCTTGGGGGGAAAGGGCATGTTTATACTTTCTGCTCAATTTTTCTGTGAACCTAAGACTGATCTTAAAAATGAAATCTACTGGTGCACCCTGGTGGAGCAGCGGTTAGGTCAATCACCTCCGAAGGAGCAAGCCACAAATCCCTGGTTCAAGTCCTGGGCCCAGGGGAAAGCAACCAATGTGAAGAACTAAATAAAAATTAAATAAAGATGTGCTTCTTCCTCTTCTCTCTTCTGGTCCACCTGCCTGCTTACCTTCATTCCTGACTGTACCTTTCCCCAAAAAAAAAAAAAAAATAAAAAGAGAAATTAAATAAAATCTACTTTCAAAAATCAAACGAGACCTTATGCTCAGGCCCTACCTATAACTGATGAAACTGGAATCTCCGGGAGTGGATCTCAGTGCTTTTTTAACTCTTCAGATGAATCTGTTGTACAGCCAGGAATGAGAGCCACTGGGAATGTCAATCAGAATCCATCCCTGGATCTGTAAGTAGGGCTTTTGGCAAATCTAATGGCTGAGGGGGGAGGAGAAGGGGGGAGGGAGAGTTCCAAAAGAAAGTGTGGATACCCTTAATAAGCAGCAAGAGAGATGAATGCCAGTGTCAAGGACAACAAACCCAGCCCAATTCCTTCCTATCCAATAGCTGACAAGTCCAGAGTCAAACAAGACTGCCCCACACCCCTTCACAATGTTGCTGACAGGCTTCTGTTATGAACGTGGACACAGGAATCCTGACCTGCAGGTACTGACCTCTTTTCCACGGACAGAAAATTTGTCTAGCATTCTTTCACATCTTCCCAAGCCACAGATCTCTTTCTGGTAAAAGAGACTGGAACTCGCCTAGAAAACACAAAATAGCTTGTAAATCTGATTGCCCTATGCAGGTATTTAACTTGTAGCAATGGCCTTCTTATTAATCCTGTTTCAGCTGAAGGTATAATAGGATTAAACCATTATTTTGGTGCTAATCCCCACTTGCTACTTCCAATGTAATATCACTTTCTGGTTTCCACAGATACACCCTAAATCAAAGACAAGACTGGTAGCTGGTAGGTAGCCCTACCCAGGCTTTACTGACTGGAGCAGGGGCCTGGAAAATTGAGACCAGCAGGATGCCAGCCAAGAGCAGAAGAGCCACACCCGGCCTCCCTCTCTTCTCTCCCTTTCCTTTACCTTTTAACTGGAATTTCCCCTTTGAAATCATTATTTTTTGAAACCACTAACCTCTCCCATTCTGAGGGGCTCAAAAAGCAGGATTTTTTAAAATCATTAACTTCTCCGTGGTGATGATAATTTGTGCCCATTGTGATCTCGCTATGCCCCATTCTCTCTAAAAATACTTATGATTACAAAGGTCCCTCTTCTATCTGACTGAGGAAGATGAAGTAACTCTCCTCCAGCTATAACATAACACTGATTTTTTTCGGGACTATCACTGCAGGAAGTGAGTGCCAAGCAAGAGAAATTTTGTTTGGTAATTGCTGCCATCAGCTGATCCCCACAAGGTACAGATTCAAGTTGTGTGACTTCTCAAGAGCAACGTCAGCACCAAGATGTTCCAGTCAGAGATCACATCATTGCTATCGCTATACAGAAAGTCACCACATAAGTCCCACCCTGTGGATTGACTAAAAACTGATTAAAAGAATCAGCCCATGACCACCCACATGAGCAGCACAGAACCTTGTCCCCTTTATGACTCACATGCATGAGATTTAATAAGGTCTTGTCTAAGGTATCTTTTTGGCCTTTGGTTAAAGAACTCACAGGGTCCCTTGGATGGCCCACATCCGTCCGGTAACAAAATGGCAACTCAGGGATGGAAGCAAGAGGTGAGGGTCCAGACCTCTTTTATCTTTCTCCAGCTTTTCTGTAAAATGCTGGCCTCCTTTGGTTCTTAAAAGAGCCAAATGAGACATTCCACAGGAGACCATTTTATAAATGATGAGTCCTTGTCCCAAAATAGAGCCTTGTTTAAATCTAGTACATGAAGATATGCATTTTTTTTTAATTTAGGAAAGTAATTGTCATGCAAAAAGTGTTTGCTCAAAAATCCTTTGAGTTACTAGTTTCCTCTGTTTTCAAAAGGATTTGATCAACAAATGGTATAGGAAAACCTGGATGTCCCACAAGGAATGAAACTGGACCCTTACCTTATGCCACTGTCAAAGAGAAAGTCAGTCGTTTGATAAAGCAATAGAGATTTTATTCAGCAACTACTGAGAGTAGGAGAAAGACCTGAGTTCCATTCTGGTTTCTGCTGAATTGATGGGGCATTTTAAAGGGAGAATGAGGGCAGAGAAGGGGGGGAAGCTCAAGTGAAAAATTACAAAGGGTTGGTCATTATAAAGGTGATTAGACCAGCCAGTGTCTGCTTATTGACAATCATCTAATTTAGGATTCTATCCTCCCATAGAGACTGGGAGGCAGAGTCCAATCCTTCCTGATGATTACATTTCAAAGGAATGGGTTTTAGATCCGGGAGAGAGATACACTGGTGTTGGTAGAGATACATATACATCTCAAGGGGGCAGGGGAATGAGTCACAATTGTAAATTGTAAATGCTCTAAGATCAGAGGAGGATTGTCAATTGTTATAAATTCTTTTGAAAACCATGAGATTTTTCAGATAGGAACTCAAAATGGGACTGTGCCCAATAAACAGTCTTGAGTTGCAGGAAGTCATGTTAAACTTTGATCAAGTTTCTCAATACAGGAATTAGAAAGTAGTGCTCAGTTTTTGCTATTCTCACCAAATGCAAAAATAATTCAAAATGGACCAAAAACCTAAACATGAGAGCTAAAACAATAAAACTCTTAAAAGAAATTTTAGGAGGAAAGCTTCATGACACAGAATTTGCAATGAATTATTGCACATGACACAGGTAACAAAAGCAAAAATAGATAAACTGGACTACATTAAAAATTAAAACCTCAGTACATCAAAGGACATAACGAAATGGAAAGGCAACTTACAGATTATCTATCTGATAAGGGGTTAATATTCAGAATGTATAAGAACTCCTACAACTCAAGAAGAAAACAAACTCCATTTTAAAGTGAACAAAGGATTTGAATAGATACTTCTCAACACAAATTTGCAAATGGCCAAAAAGCACATGGAAATATGCTCAACATCACTAATCATTAGGGAAGTTCAGATCAAAATCATGATATGTACCACCTATATTCATTTGGATATCTACTACAAAAAGACAACAAAAAAATACTCGGAGGATAACAAGTGTTAATCAGGATGAGAAATTGAAACCCTTATGCACTGTTGGTGGAAATATAAAATGGCACCATCATTGTGGAAAACAGTATATGGGTTTCTCAAAAAATTAAAAACAGAATTACTGTATGATCCATCAATTCCACTTCTGAGTTTATACCCAAAAGAACTGAAACCAGGGTCTTGAAGAGGTATGTACACTGGTGTTCGTAACAGCATTATTCACATTAGCCAAAGGTAGAAGCAACACTAGTGTCCAGTGATGGATGAACAGAAAAACACAATGTGGTGTATACGCACAGTGGAATATTATTCAGTTTTTGACAGGAAATCCTGACACGTTAGAACATGGATGAATCACGAGAACATTCTGCTAAGTGAAATCTTTCAGTCACAAAAAGACAAATACTGCTTGATTCCACTTATATCTGTTACCTAAAGTAGTCAAATTCCTACAGACAGAAAGCAGAACGGTGGTTGTAGGGGATTAGGGGCAGGGGAGAAGGCAGTTTTTGTTTATTGGGCACAGAGTTTCAGTTTTGCAAGAAGAAAACAGTTCTGGAATTGGTGACACCACTAGGTGAGTTGCGCAATGATGTGAAGGTACTTAATACTACTGAACTGCACTTACAAATGGTCACAGTAATACATTTTATGTGTATTTTACCAGAAGTGAAAATATTTTTTTATGTAAGTAACAGTTTATAACTTGTAGATTTCAGGTATGTATTTTTACAAATCAACATGGTATATAGTATGGTCAAGTCACGTAGTAGTTGAAAGGTTTTTTCTCTGGGCTCCGCAAGGAAAGAAAGCCAATCAAACAAAAAGTCGAATAGCCAGGGCTTTATTGGGGTTTGCGCATCCAGGCGAGGTTCTCCGGTCCGCAGAACGGGGCGGGGAAGTCGGGGGCGAACAAAGGGAAGCGCGCTCTTAAAGCAAAAGAATTTCGTGGGCTTCATACATCGCGATTGGGGATTGGTCCTGTGATTCCAGGTGTGGACTTTCAATCCCTCAGTCTGACGTCAGCCATCGTTTTTCCCAGGTATGGTGGGCGTTTTGTCCCTCTGGGCCAGCCTAACAGTAGTTATCAGGCATGTAATGCTATATAAAATAAGGTCTGCCTATTTAGGTAGATTTACGTTATTTTTAATTTGTGGGGCTGCTTCAATCTTGGCTTTCGCTCTTGGTGGGAAGAAGTCTGCCTCACAGGCCTCAGCCTCGCCCTGTCTACATTCCTTGGAGCAGCTGGGCAGTGCAGCCTCTGGAACTCCGAGCACACTGACCGATTGGCAAAGCAAAAGCAGCCTCGATCCCGTTCCCTTTCAGAGAGCAGGGTCCTGACCCACGGACACAATTCAAGATCTCTTTCATATTTGCTTCTCTAAGATCCCCTAGCATCAGGGACCTTCACCCTGAGCTCCCAGTTCCACAGTTAGCTGCCCCTGTCAATAGCAACCACTGAGAACTCAGGGTGGAGTCTGCTTGGGAGACTGACCTCCTTCCCTACTGAGGCATGTGACATGGGGGCACAGGAGGAGAGCCCCTTCCTTCAGGTTCCCAAGACCAGTACCACGGATTTCACAAGCACGCCAGCCTCCGGGTCTCATGGTTGTAGAAAGTCGGAACTCTTCTAGACAGAGCTCTTTATTTATCCCAGGACACAAGTTTGCTGGATATACTCAAATACGGAAATAACTAATTTTTCCATCCAAGATCAAAAGAAGTCTAAAGTATATTAAGAAGGGAAGTAATTCCTCACATACCAGATTGCCTCGATGTATCACCATCATCAATGGGGTCCCCAAATGTGTGGCGTAGACGTGGCTATTTTCCCTATTCCACCTGGAACAGAAAAAGTGCTGCCTTTGAGGTCAGCTGTTTTTGGAGGAAAATCTTGAACTAGATGTCATTCTTCCTTGGGGAAAGGAAATTTTCCATTAAAAAAACTTACCAATTACAGCAAATTCCTTCATGTGTTCATTCACGTCTACCATGTAGCAGACATTAATCAAATAAAATTTTCTCTTTACAAAGGCCCTGTAGCATTTCTGATCTACAAATTACACTGAACTTCATATACCTAAATCCCTATTTTTGCCATTGAAGATAAGTATAACTTCCTTGAGCCTTATAGTTCTTATATTAAAATGCACTGAGATTCCCTGCCCTATAAGACTGACAAGACTGCGTATAGATCCTGAGATCTGAGAACTGCAGAGTAGCACTGCAGTAACGTCACTGTTACAGCTAAAGAAAAAACGTATTGTTAAAGAAGAAGAGCAAGATAGAAAGGTCAAGTCATCTTACAAGGCAGAAGCAGGTCTAGAAACCACATCTCATGGCATCCAGGGCACAGAATTGAAGGAGACATCATCCCTCGGGTGCCTACATCAGGGCTTAAACAGTATGTCAGTCATGGGTTTCACTAACCCAAATTGAACATGTCAGTCATGATGGCTGGATTCCTCAACAGTCCCTGCTAACAAAAGTGATATAATCCCACTCACCTCAACTACCTTTTCAGTGAAGCAATTCTAGGCTCCTCTTAGGCAGGGCCTTGGACCAGCTGTAAGATCCTTGATGAAAAGGCAGCTAGACTTTGCTGACTGCCCATAAAATAGCCTGACTTCATCCATTATCCCTCAGATCTGGTCAGAAGTCAGAGCAACTGGCTTTCAATGGTGGAGGAAGAGGAGGGCATGTGGGAGGGGACTCAGGAGAGCAGAGGAACAACCCTGCCCCAGAGCTGTCTCGGGGCCTGCAGTCTTAGGCTCCAGATTCATTACAGGCTTTCTTTACAGCAAACATGTTCCTCACATGGGCTTAGGCAGAGCTACCTTAGGGGAATCTGAAGATATAAAGCCGCAAAAAAGAGCTTCACTTAACTCTGAAGGTGACTTTCCTCCTCTGTCTCAGAGACATAAAACTATGCTGCTGAAAATGGTTGAACAATGAGACACTGCAACCTGATTTACAATGCAAATTTTTTAAGGAAGGTGCAGACAGGAATGAGGAAGAGTAGGCAGGCAGGCAGGAAGAGAGAGGAAGAAGAAATATTTTATTTAATTGTTCATCTTGGTTGTTTCACCCCAGTCCCAGGTCTGGACCCTGAGTTCTTGGGATGTATGTGGACCATGCCCAGTGGCCTTACCTGCTAGGCCACCAGGGCATGACACAACAGTGCTAAGTTTGAGCACTCAGGTTCTTCTTCATCAAACACATGAAAACACCACAGTAACCACTAAATTTCTAATCATCATGTCCATTGGACCCCCCATTAACCTTTGCTCCACCTCCAATCCCCTTCCCCTCTGGCTGCATTTCCTTTTTAACTGACTTTCTGCTCAAAGGAACAGGGATATAGGAGGAGGAACAAGTCATATTCTAGCCCCTGAAGACCAGAAGTAAAAACTGTCACCATGAAATCCTGTAAAATTCCTGGGCAGGGGATGGGGTATGCATTGAAGGGTCTACAAACAGGTTTTCAGTCCCAACACCCTGAAGTAGCTTCTGCACCCAAGGGCCATGCTTTTGCTGAATTTGGGCTTTGGCAGTAGACACCCACTGGTTTATCAGCCCAGCAAATCTAGTAAAGCTACCTCTGTCTTGACTAGGAGGAATCCATTATGTTACCATTATAATTAATGGCAGGAGCGCCGATCATAGACAGCATTACCAAAGATGTAAGGCGTTGTGTGGATACCTAAGAGTGAAACTAGCAGAGAACAGTGCATGCACTAAACCACAACAAATTTTCTACATTAAACAGTACATCATGCATGGCCTATACACAGAGCCGATTTGGGAAACATGTATGTGTGTACACGTGTGTTGGTGGTGTATGTGCATGTTGGTGATGTGTCCACACAACCACACACACAGTGTAATCAGTCTGGACTAATTCCTAAGCCTCATGAAGAGAAAACACTTTGGAGGACATGAATTGTCAGTCACAACAAAAAGGCACAGCTACCTTCAAATTAAGTGTCAGAGAAAATTAACTGTGCTTTAGTTTGGCTCTTTCCTTTCTGAAACAAACCAAGGCAACATTAAATAGTGGGATTTTCTTAGATATAATTCAATAGCATCTGTTCCAGTATTTGAGGATTCAGCACTTGGTGTTCGAGTGGTCTCTCCTTCTGTGATCTCTTGGCTTCAACTTCTCCATCCAGGAAGATCGCATCGAGTGCAGCTGTTAGTTCAGGCTTCTTGGAATCCCTGGTTTCAACAGCGATAGGCTACATAGCAGGATTGGTTTTCTTGTAAGGGGAGTAGATATGAAGCACAATGACTTTTCTGGTGAAAATGCATTCTTGTCTCACAAATCTAGAGAGTAATTTAAGCTGTCTGGGCCCAGGCAGGAATAAAGAGATGAAAGTACAAAATACACCTCACCTCAATTACAGTAAATTTTGTGTTGCTGGCCCCCCCTTCAACTCCAGCTTTCTGGCCTACACCTTGTTTTTTCCTGCTTTTCTCGGTTTCCCAGGTGCCTGCCCAGATCTCTCATCACCCACTTTTCCACTGCAATGAACTAAACAGGCCTCCAATTCCTCTGCATTGACTCAGGTTAAGAGAGGAGACCTCTACCTGGAATGTCTCAGAAAAACCCATCACTTCAGCAACAAGCGACATTGAATGCAGAATTTCTAGGCTCCTGGCTCAGTGCTTTTAGCTCGCTAGTAAAAATGGCAGTTTAGGTGGGCAGGGTGGGGCAGGAGGAAAGAGGTAAATATGGGTTAGTGGCCTGGGAATGGCCCCAGGAGAGAAAATGATAATAATTTAATAATGAGCTTCACTCTGCATAGCTCTTTCAGCATACTTTTGAGTACTTTTACTTCTAATATTCTCCTTTCATCCTCACCTGCCTGTAAACACAGAGTATCATTAGCAGGCTTTTATTGATGAGGAAAAGGAAGAAGTTCAAGAGCCACCTCAAAGTCTCTGGATTCCTCCCCAAACCCCCTTTTTCTTCATCTCTAGCCCTGGTTTTTAAACTTCCTGGATCCCACCCCTAAGCTTTGGTTCTAACGTTGGTTCATAAATGTCTGTAAACAAAAGATGAAAGGAGAGTTTTCGCATTGATGTGAACAACTCAGCATCCAGAAGTGCACGCCAGATTGAAAACGACGGTCACTTCCACCGTCTTGGTGATGTGGGGTGGAGTGGGAAGAGACTCCAGCCCTATTCACCCTCCCCAGGCAGGCAGCAAAGCCGGGGATGCGCAGCGGGAGGGATCTGCGCCTTCCTGGCCCCACTTGAAGACAAAGCAAGTTTACTTCACTAACATCCTGGACAGCGGAAGGCTTGGTTTCAAATGCATTTCCCCAGCCCCCAAACCCCGCAAAAAAAATCCATGTTCTTCCATTCACATGTGCGGGATTTATTTTCATTTCTTGCCATTGTCAAACAAAAAGCAAGCAGTGCTCTGGGTGCTCTGGACGGAGCGGGCGTCGGGTCCTTGCCAGGCCGGCCCGACGGATGAGCAGGGCCCGGGGCCGCGACCCCCTCTCGGTCGCTGTGCGGCCCGCGGCCTAGTCGCCGTCCTGCGCGCGGTCCAGCACCAGCAGCGGGATCTCCTCCAGCCTCTCCGGGCGCGCCCCGCGCCCCAGGTAGCGCCGCCTCAACGCCGCCAGCCTCTGGAACAGCCTCTGCAGCCTCGGGTGGCCCCACAGGCCGCGCTCCTGGGCCGCTCTGCCCGGCCTCGCGCCCTTGGCCTTCTTCCTGCGCGGACCACGGGCCGCGCCGCGAAGGAAAAGCCGCCGCCAGCACCAGCAGCCAGAGCAGGAGCCGCCGTCGCCGGCCGCCGCGCGCCGCGCCGCCGCCGCCGCCGTCGCCTCGGCCTCCCAGCCCAGCGGGCCGTCCCGCCTCAGGCGCGCCATCTCCCGCGGCTCCCGCCGCTCAGCGCCCCGCCGCCGTCCGCCGTCCGCGGGCGAGGTCCCCAATCCCGGGAGCTGACCCGGGCGCAATTCGGCCGCGACCTGCTGGACAGAAAAGGGGTCCTTCGACTGTCTCTCCCTCGAAGATGTGCCTCCCCAAGGTGCGCCCCGAGGCCTTCCTCGGACGTCGGGGTTGCTAAGGAGACCCAAACCGCAGTCCCACAAAGCCCAGCAGAACCGTTGTGCCCTTTGGCCCCTAGCGCACCCCCCTCCCCCCACTCGGCCACGGAAAAGACCGAAATCCAGAGCCCCTAACAATTCTTCAGTCCGCAGATACTCAGCCACTTCGCCACTGACTCATTTCCAGACAAGGCCTCAAACAGGCCAAAAGGGCGTCCTCGGGGTCGTCCTCAAAGTCCAGTCCCTCAGTTGCTGTTGTGTTAGCGACATGACCTCCATTTCATCAAGGCTTAGATTTCAGTCCCAGGCTTGCGTTGCCCTGGAGACTTCTAATATTTGGCGGACTGATGGCAGGTACCTTGTATTTTTCTGCCAACAGAGAACCAGAATCTCAAAAAAGATCTCAAAACCTGATTTTTCGCATCTGTCTTCTCCTAAACCCTCTTCCTGTTAACATTATGGGTTGTTGTTGTTTTGTTTTGTTTTGTTTTTTGGTTGTTTTATTTTTTCTGATCATAAAAGATTTGGGGGGGAAATTTGAACAATACAATTATAAAGAAAACATTTTTCCTGTTCACATTTGTGCTTTTCAGGTTTTTCAAATTCAAGTAAAGAAAGCTAAAATAGCTACCATGTATCATGCTTATGTGTGCTAAACACTTTTCATAAATTTTCATACTTTTTCACTGACGAGTGAACAGGCTCTGGAGTGGGTCTCAGAGTGAGTGAGTCTTTCTTAATTTGGATTCAGGCTCCAATATTTACTAGCCTGAATTTTGGGCAAGATACTTAACCTCTCAGGGCCTCAGTTTTTTCATCTGTAGAGTTACTGGTAGTGCTACTTCTGAAAATGTGAAAAATAAATGAAACAGTATAAATCATGTAGCTTATGCTGAGCACATAGTAAGTACATAATGAGTAATTCATATTCCACAATATTCACAGTCACTTAGGTAAAGCAGTTCCCAAGTGAAGTAATAGTCCCACTTTGCTGAGAAAACTAAAGTCTAGAGAGGTAGAGCTTGTAACATGAGCTAGTATAGCTTGTGAGTGAGGGAGACATGCTTTGAATGCCAGGATATTAAATGACTACACATACATACACTTAACTATTGACCCTACCCATGTAGAGACCCTTCTAGTATGCTTATCCTCTAAAATGTTCATAATAGTGAGTCAGCATTTAATGTTTGTGTACCCTCTGAATGCAAAAAAACAAAACAATGAGAAGGGTTAAAGCTATTCAGGTCTTATTTCTAGCAAATTTAAATTTCTCCAATCATCTGAGCAGGAGCAGTTCTGTTCCCCTCACCCCTTGATCACAATCAGTGTCCTTCATTTGCCTCCTCACCTTGGCATGACAGTGTGAACTGACCCCCCACAGGCATCCCCTTTAAGAACTGCTTTATGTTTTATTGGCTGCTTTTCCAATTCTCCACAGGCGCCTCCTGCCTCCTCATATTCAGGCTGTCTGTGCTTCCCACCTCCCCTGCAAGAGAGTCCAGCACAACATAAGGCCTGACTGATGGATTCCACTGGTAAGGAAACAACAGACTCTAACTCGGTTTATTGTTTACATAGACAGTGAAAGAAAGAGCACCCAGAGACAGCAGCTCAGGCAGACAGGCAGCGCTGGAGTGGATGGTGGAACACTCGGTGGCTAAGGAGCTACAGTTGGGTTGCAACTGGTTGAAACCTGCAGTTGTGCCCTAAATTAGGGGAGTCTCCAGCATCACCAGAACCTGAGAGGAGATGAGAAACTATCTCACAACCACCTCCCCGGAAGATAAGAGGCAGGCAGAAAAGGGTCTTGCAGCTCCTCACAATCCTCCTCTGCCCCCACAACAGGGTGTTCTGCCAAGACACAGATTCAACGGAACCCTGTACGGAGTTGGTGGGCATGCAAATTTTTGCAGCCACTTTGGACAAGAGCATGGAGGTTCCACAAAAACTTAAATATGAAACTATGGCATGATCCAGCAATGCCATCTCTAAGTGTCTGCCCGAAGAACAGGAAAACAATAATGCAAGAAGATATATGCTCATTCCATATTCACTGCAGCACTATTGACAATAGCCAAGTTATAGGAATGACCTAAGTGCGCACCAGTAGATGAATTGGATGGATAAAGATGTGGTATATAGACACACAAGGGGACACTACTCAGCTATAATACATTTTTTTGTTGTTAAAGATAAAATCTTGCCATTTGTGGCTGTATGGATGGAATTAGGGCGGACTCTGCAAAGTGAAATAAGGAGAAAAGAAAAAGATATACTGGATGATCTCACTCCAAAGTGTAATGTAAATGGACAAAGCAATGGAACAGATACGACAACAAGCAACCCTTGGATACTGACAACAGAACTGCAGTCACCAGAGGGGAAGGGTGTAGGGGGCCGTGGTGGAATGTAGTGAGGGTATGTCGCGCAGTGGTAGAGAACTATTAGAAATCTGGTGCTGGGTGTGGTATGCTATCATATATTTGATATACTGAGATCTAAAACTTAGTGTTGTAAATCATTGGTACCTCAATTTTTAAAAAGACCGAAATTCAGCTGCAATTCAAACCAGCCTATGTGAGCTATATGGATATGTACAAGATCCCCAGGACAACATGACGGAATCATTCCCCTATACAAACCAAGCCATATGCTTCTTGTATCTTTTTCTAACTATAATGAACAAATTGTTTCTGCCCCCAAAATTCATGTGCTGAAGTCCTAACCCCTAGAACCTCAGAATGTGACTATATTTGAAAATAAGGTCCAAAGAGTTCAATAAGTTAAAGCGAGGTCATGAGGCCCTAATCCAAATGACCGATGTCCTTATAAGAAGAATGGGACATAAACAGACATAGAAGAAAGATAATACGAAGACAAAGGAAGAAGGTGGCCATCTGCAAGTCAAAGAGAAAGGCCTCAGAAAAAAAATCAAATCTGCTGACACCTTGATCTTGGATGTCCAGCCTCCAGAATTGTGAGAAAATGAATTTCTGTTGTTTAAGCCACCCAGTCTGTAGTATTTTAATATGGTATCCCCAGCAAACTCACCACTGACTAACTGGTTTGGCTTCTTTTTTTTCTTTTCTATTTTTTTCTAAAGAGAGGAAGGAAAGGAGATGGGGAAGAAGCATGTATTTTTGGCTGTCCCTCTCTCCCTCTGGTCTCGTGTTGGGAACCCAGGTCTTTGGGCTTGACATGGTCTATGCCCCCATCTCTGGCTTAGTGCCTGAGCCACCAGTGCATGCCCTGGGCTCCCATTTTATTTTGCCTCAAACCGGTCTTTATTCCCAAGACACTAGGAGATACTTCTTGTCACACTAGTGCTCAGGCTCCTCCCTGCAAAAGCTCCCTGCATGGACACTGTGCAACTCCCATAGGTCTGTAAATTGTCAGCTACTCTCGGGCCACCCAGTGTCCTCAAGTCACCAGGAAAGGTCTGCACACCCTCAGAAAGAGTCTCAGGCCTGCCTTAGTGATTGGGGTTTTCAGAGACCATTCACCATCTATAACTGCTCAAGCTTGTCCCAGAGAACCCTAGGTCTAGGGTTACAGGCTGCTCAGTTAAATTTGAATTTCAGATAAATAATTTTTAGCATACATATATCCCCATATTGCATAAGCATACTAATACTAAAAATTATTTTGTCAAAATTATTGTTGATCTGAAATTTAACTTTAATTGTTTTGGGGAGTTTTCGGTTCTTGGTTTTTGCTACCCTACCAAGGTCCTGGGAAAATCTGGGGTACTCTCCAAAAAGATACTTTGGGGAGTTTTCCTCCAGGTCCCTGTGGGGAATCTCCTGAAGCAAAATATTGCCAGAGGCTAAGATTCTCTACATCCCCCAACCCCGAGCAGAAGCAGGCTTCTCAGGCCCACTTTGTTCTAACCAGGTACCCAGAATAGCGCCAGAGACCTGCTGTCCCTGAAATTGAGAAGAACAGCTCCCGTTATCAAATAAAGGGATATGGGAGTCCCTGTTCTTCCACACAGGATTTTGAAGAAATGACAGCAGATTTGGACATAACTCAGGTAGCCCCGCATCCAGAAAAAGAGGCAGAAGAGCGTAACTAAGAACAGAAGATTAAGAGTCATACAGACCTGATTTAGAATTGACAATATGGCCCTGAGTAAGTTCAGGACCCTCTCTCAACCTCAGCCGTCACATCAGAGGTACAGTTCCTGCCTCACAGTGTCACTGTGAGGGATGAATGAGACAAGGCTTGTAGGTACTTAGGACAATGCCTGACAGAAAGCAAGTGCTAGACAGATTCTAGTGCTGACTGCTGGACCCTCTCCATTCTGTCTGCTCACATCTGCCATACATGTTTCCCAGCACAAGGGTTCTCCTAACTTGAGTCCTCGTGCTGCCTTTGTCCCTGAAAGTCTAGGGCTAATGACAAGCTCTGTGAGCTCAAACTCCTGAAAACTTCCCGAGGAAAAACTGGGATGAGATGCGAGATAGAAGATTACAGATGGCTTTTGCGGTCCGGACAGTGAAAGGTCAGTTAACGCTGTAAGAGACAACATGGCGCCAAGGGGACCTGGCCCACAAGAGTCCTCCTACCTCTCAAGCCTGAGCCTCCCCTGACTCAGACACCTGCTGCCTGTGCAGCCAGGTGCACGTGGAGCGGTGCCAGCCATGCCCGGGATTAAAAGGTCAAACCAGCACTCAGTTTCAGCAAGGCTGACAGTGACATCATCCATATAAGTGAAAGGTGGCATATTTGTAAGCAGAGACATGGAACGGGAAAGGGAGGTCATCCAGGACTACACAGTCAGAAGCGGGATGTGGAATTTGAACAAAATTGCCCAGATTTTGCCTCTTCTCTTTACAGCTGTTGCCCTCATTCTAATATACAGACTTTACAAGGTGACCAGTTCAAAATTGCTCTCTATTCTAAGATGTTTTCTCCAGCTATTTTGAGACAAACTAATGATGAAATAAATACATGCTAGGAAAGGCCTAGTTCCCATATTAAGAAAGTAAATTCTGTACCCAAGGACATTGGATAATTACACCCTCAATGTTTGCATGCTATTACAGTGACTAGGAGAGAGTTGGATTCTCTCCCCTTACTCTGTGTGGGTAGATCTCATCCTCTGGTATGGCAAGGCAACTGAAATGTCAGGGCAACTTTGATGTCAGACAGGGCTTCCGCTTGGAAGCCCCCAAAACCATGCCCTGTAGAAATTTAAAACATCACCCCCACCCCAAGTTCTCTGCAAATCCTTTGTCCCCTAATTCCTCCTCCTGTTGCTGCTCTCTGACTTTCACAAAACTCCTCCCATGTGAAGCATGAAACATTCTTAAATTCATGGAAATCATAGAGATGGAATGGATAGGGAGCTCACATGACTTCCCAACAAACAGTAAAAGTCACAGTTTTCAAGGTGTCCACCTCGGTAGGGCCTGTCTCCAAGGCCTTCTCTGATGAAATGCTAGCCTCTTATTCTTCTTAACTCTTTTCAACCCTGCCGTTTTTTTCTGTCTGCTTCTCTTTCCTTTCACTAATGTCTTAACACTTGCAGACAGTTGGTTTCAGGAGCATACATACCTCAGTCAGCCTGTTATTTTCCCAGAGAGAAATTTCCACCTAAGAGGAAATCTTTTCACCTCCTTACATTAAGTACCTTTCTATTGTTATAATGTCAACCTTTGCAGAATGACTTCCCTGTGAGCTAAGAGGAGGTAGGCGGTTGAGGGAGAAAGAGGGAGGAATATTATTAAATCAGAATCATCAGTATCACCACCACCATCGTCATGATCATCTTCCATGATCATTCGTTGGTTTGCTATCTTATGCCACACTTTAATATGAAGGCATTATATAAATGATCTCATTTCACAACAGCTTCACAACAGTCCTATGAAATGGATAAAAATAGCATCCCATTTCACAGGTGAGGACACTGAAGTGTAATTACCTTTGAATGCTCTGCAGTTAAGTGATGACAGAAAAGACTTATAGATATAACCCCTGCCTCGTGAGTCAATTGGGAATTTAATTTGTCCTCCCAGCTGGAATCCAGGAACTACCAGGGACGGGTAATGTAGGCCTGGAAGGTTTAAATCAGGCAAAGATATAGTATTTTTATGCAAGAAATAGCTTTTATATTGTTTGGCGGGAAGGACAAGAAATACAATCATTTAATGGTAAACATAATGTTGCATATATACAGATGTTGATTTATAATGATATACGTCTGAATCCTAGAAATTTTATAAACCTATGTCATGTCCATAAAAACATTTTTTTAAAGATGCACAATTAAATGTTGTATTGGGAAACAGAAAGGCCTGGCCCCATGAAGACAGGGAGTTGGTACAAAAGGGACCAAGACAAAGCTACAACGGGTTTCTGGGAATAAAGTTCTTAAACCCAGGTGTGCAGAGAACAGCTATTTGCTTATAGATCTTCTAGCTATCGTTGGGTCAGAGACCCACAGTTTGCACACATAATTTTGTATACTCCTTGAGTTTATTAATCACTGTCTTCTTTTAATATCTTGATAATGTTCTTTTAGTTAATGCTGGCCTACTTTATTTGTAATAAGGAAGATGTAGAAGGGGGATTTTTTGTGTAGTCACTGGGACAGAGTTTTAAATGGGAGCTCTGTGCAACTTCCATCCATGTAAGGCCGCGCAAAGAGAATTCAGAATTTCCAAAAGGAAGGAGAAATCCCAGAAGAAGGAGTTGGACACAAAGGAGTCTCAGCCACACTTTTCCTGTGCCTCGAGTCTTCCACTCAAAACTTTGAGGTCAAAACAACAGAACACAGCGAGTGGGCCTTCTTAGGTTATCAATTTAAATAAATCAACTGTAAAGGGGGAAATCTGAATATGGACTTAGTATTAGATGGCACTAAGCAATTCTCGTTTGAGTCAATGTGATAGTGTTGCTATGATTTTCCAATAAAGAATATTGAGGTATCTACTGGAGAATTTGAATGTAAAACATCATGAGGTCAGGAATGTACTTGAAAACATCCGGGAAGGAGAGCAAGAAGGAAGGAGAGAAAAAGACACCCACAGACTACAGTACCTATCGCCGAGCTGCAGCTCAGCAGGCCTACAGTGTCCATGCTGCGCAGCCCATTCAAGATGTGCACAAAGCGCCCAGGCATACAAGCAGCAAAGTCCTGGAATGTGTGTATGCCCACCGATGTCAGCTATGCCCAGACTCAAACCACTACAACACGCAGTCTGCCCATGCAACTTCTTATGGACAAACTCCCCTGGTCAAGCCACTCCAACCGCCCCCGAGGTGTAAGCCAGCCTGTCCAGGTGCAACTGGTGCTTATCATACCACCACCAATACAGTCACTGCCACCAGGCCTCCTGTGCAGGTCAGCCTGCATATGGCAACTTGCTTACTCAGCCTATGGGCAGCAGCCAGCAGCCACAGCACCTGCAGGACCACAGGATGATAACAAGTCCGCTGAGACTCATTCACTCAATGTAGCATTGACCTTTACAAGGAGTCCAACTTAGAATAGGAACAGAGCAAACACACTTACCCCCAGGTATCTGGGAGCTACCCCAAGCAACCAGTCACCACACCACCATCCTTTCCTCCTACCAGCTATTCCTCTTCACAATCAATTAGTTAATGATGAAGCAGTTAAGCTCAGCACAACATTTCTGGGCGGCTAAGTAACTGTGGTCAACCAAGCAGCTCTGGCCAGTGGCTCACTGGTTACCCCGACTCCCAAACTGGATCAACAGCCAGACTCCTAGTTAATATAGACAACAGAGCAGCAGCTATGGGCCGCAGAACTTGTTCTGACAGGCCCATGATAGCACCTTGTTTCTGGGCAGGAGTCTGGAACACCTTCTGAACCAGAAGACTGGGTCATGAGTGGCCTGATTACTGGGGAAGGGGAAGAAGGGGATTTGATTGTAGAGTCAGACACAGAAGTGAGGAGGGTGTGTGGAATGGGAAGCATTAGAGGTGGCTTCATAAGCCTCATGAACCCATGGATGAAGGACCAGGTTTTGATGTAGGCCCCTTTATAGATCCAAATGAAAACAGCATAATTTATATGTAAGGATTCAATGACAAGGTGACTCCAGATGATCTGGCAGACTTCTTTAAGCAGTGTGAATTGTTAAGATGAACAAGAAAACCAGACAACCCATATCTACTCAGGCAAGGAAGCAGGAAAGCCCAAAGGTGATGTCACGAGATCCTATGAGGACCCACCAACTGCCAAGGCAGTTGTGATTTGATGGGAAAGATTTTCAAGGACACTAACTTTCTCTTTTTAGGAAGAAGTCTCCATTGAACAGCATGTGGGTGGTATGCCACCCCGTGAGGACAGAGAGATACTACCACTCCATGTGGTTTTGGGGGAACTGGGAGGTCCTGGAGGGCCTAGGACAGGTTGTGGAGGAGACAGAGGAGGCTTCTCTCCAAGAGGCCCCCTGGGCTTCAGAGCCCTTTGGAGGAGGAAACCCCCAACACCAAGCTGGAGACTGGCTGCACTCCAGTCAAAGGTGTGGAACCAGAGCTTCACCTGGAGGACAGAATACAGCCAGTGTAAGGTTCCAAAGTCTGAAGGTTTCTCCTGCCACCCTTTCCAGTGGAGACCATGCAGAGGTGACACTGGTGGCAGGCAGGGGTAAAGGGTGAACTCATGGACCACGTGATCCTGGAGGAGGGTCCAGAGGGGTGGTCATGATAGAGAAAAGGATGGTCATGGAGGCCAGAGCATGGACCAAGTTAGCTTTAGTGGAGGAAGACGAGGTGGCCCTGGTCGGGGGCGGGTGGCATCCCCGGGACCTTTGATAGAATGGATGGAAGAAAAGAGAGATGGCCATGGAGGACCTGGAAAAATGGATTAAAGTAGCACCTTCAGGAACACAGAGACCAGCCCTCCTAAGTGTAGAAAGTCACAGAGCTGTGTTAACTACCAGATTTATTTTTTAAACCAGAAAAAAAATTTAAGTTTATAATTTCTTATTTACAATGTTGGCCACAAACTTTGATTATTCCTTGTCTGTACTTTAGTGTTTTTTACTATTTGTGAAGGAATACTGAAACAAGTTAAGTGGTTAAAAAAAAAAAATCAATAAAATATCCAGGAAAAAGGAAGGAGAGGAATAGATGGAATGCATCTGACAAAATGTGGATTATTGTTAAAATGGAGTGATGGTACATGGAAAGTACTATTTTCCCTATTGGTGTACATACTTGAATATTTCCAAAGAAAAACAATGGAGATGCCAGCATAAAGGAGTTTGTCACACAGCACCCTAGTGCAGTCTAATGGGGAAAACAGATACTCTTGCCAGGTGACTTGAAAGGAAGTTTGAAACCACTTAACTCCACTGGGAGCAAGTGAAATTTGCCTGGGTAATTGACCTAGATTCCACCTAATTTGATATAGACTACATCCCACAGGAAATCTCCAGGTCAGGAGTTCAAAGGAGGCGTGCCCCACGTTTTGCCACAAAAGGGCCACTCACCCAGGAACCCAAGCCAGCCTATTGGGAAGTACTTCCAGAAATGCAGGGATGACATTCCCTTGATTTGGAGTTTCTAAATCATAAGATCAAAATGATTACCATAAAATCAAACTGCTTCTTGTTTCTTCTCAGTTTCCACATCTGGGAAAAAAATATGAAATAACAATTCAGGATGGGGTAACCAAATGTACCCCCTTCCAAGGACAGTTGAGAGGCTCTGAGGGAGACCCACGATGACAAAGTAGCAAACTGGACAATAATTGCCAGCCACACACTCCCCGGGCGCCCTTGGTGCTAAAGTCTCCACTGCCAATGTCAAATGAAGAGTTGTGCCATTCTGCTACATGATTCTGTCAGGAACACTGAAGTAACTGGACAGAAAATCCAAGGGACTGAAATAAACCAGGGCTGAGTACTCAGTCACTAGGATAAGCAGTTTCACTCCATCTCTTCTTTGTTGAACAAGAGTGGGCCAAGGACTGCATTTATTTTGGCAAATGCTTTATTTAAGGAAACTGACAACAATTTGTTTCAGTCAGCAAATTGTTTAACACTTGATAGACAACACAGCCTCAAAAATAAATATTTGGGTAGGTAGTAAATGTTGCTTTTGAAAAGAAATCAAGACTGAAATCTCTAGTTGACACAATGGTCCCTGAGATGGTAGGGATTTGTTTTCGAGATATTCTGCCCCATGGAGGTGTGGAGAGGTGAGGGATAAGGAAGAGGCCATCTCACCAGGACTCTCTCCAGCTTGTGGACCTCTGTTGCCCCAGCTCAGAGGAGAGTCAGTTGCTGTGTCTCCCTTGCCTACAAGTCTTCTTCAGCCCGGACAGCCTGCTCAGGGAGATGGAGATAGGGGTCTGCCCACCTCCTTCTCAAGGAATTATTCCCAGCCCCAGGCCTCATGTTGAATGACCCCACTTTTCCCAAGCCACTACGCTAGAACCCAAACTGTGTCAAAGAAATTGTCTCCCCCAGAAACTGGGAGTTGGGGCTGAGGTTCTGGTTAGGCATGTCTGGGTACAGGGTACGTGGAAAGTCATGTTGATTCAGGGGTGAGGACATCATCCTATCTGAGCTTTACATCTCTACAAATATCCCTTCAATGGATACACAGTCCTTTCAAGCAAGAAATATTAATTCTGTTGGGTAAGACAGACAAGATGTTTCAACAGACATGGGCAGTGATTTCTCAAGGTCACACAAGAACTCACTAGAAAAATCAAACCGGAATTCTGATTCCTCACATTCAAAGTCAGCTTATACCCCATGAATGAAAACTGTTCCCTCCCGGGGAAATGCCACGTATATATAGCTTCAATTACCCACATCATGTGAATTTAAATGTCTGGTTGTGCTAAGCATCAAGCAGCATTGTAACCTGAAAAATCTAGAGGGGTTAGCAAAACAGTTAGCATTCAGCGGAAAATTGCCAGACCCTGAAATCACTGTTCCCAGCAGACCTTTCAAATTATGTATATTTTAGGTGATGAATGTTATCTTTGGCTCTATTTTTAGCTTTCCAATCCTACAAAGGCATTTGTAAGAACAGAGAAAAGCTCAGTGACAGAATCTATTCAGTGTGAACTGTTCATCGAGCATCTCTGAGGCAGAAACACTATAATTTCTCAGGTTGCACAATATTTATTTTTGGAAGATAACACAAAGAGAATTTTTAATTTTTACTTCTTCATAGTAGAATATTTAACACACTGTAAGTGGAACATTCCTCAAGGTCTGTAAATGAAATCATTAACACTTAGTCTTTTTCAGGCATGAAGTTGTTGAAAAGTCTGAAAAGACTGGATTTGGTTTTCCTTGACATCCGCGTTTAAAAATTGCCACCAGAATCATGTTCACCTCAAGGCATGGAGTTGGTGGTCTACATTTCTGTCAGGAATGCACCTGCCTATCTCTGTACAGTGTGACCACCTCCATCTTGCAGGCAGACAATCATCAACAGTAACTGTCTCCTCAAACTGGATTTATCACCTACCCCTCCACACCGTCAACCCAAAATTGATAGAGATAATGCATCCATAGCAGTCAACCATTTAGTAGTCAAGATTTAGGGAACTGAAAACTGCCATTGGGTTAACTGAGGACAAAAGGACCTGGGCAGTCATCTGGGATATTTCCCAGCTCGGTCAGGGCCTGAGACATGAGCCCTTCCACCACAGTACACCCTTCTGGAGGCAACACCTTAAGAGCCCAAGGGACATTGGTCAAGGATGATGGCTTTACATTCGGGTTGAGGATTTCTTTCCTCAGAGGTTATGTAGGGAGCCATGCTCTGCAACACAGAATGTCCTCCAAGTTTCTCCAAACTGCCAGATGACAACATCACCGGCATTTCTAACCCCTGGGCCACTCTCAGGGTCTAGTTAGAGAAGCCTGATGAGGCCACAAACCACGCCCATCCCCCAGTCACTGGTCACAGCGGCGCATCAGAGGGGCCATCTTTCACCAAGACACAAAGCAGAAGCAGGATAAGCTGTTGCAAACAAAGCGTTTGTTTTCAAGTCCAGACTCTGCCACCTGCCAGGGGCACGTTTCCTCACTTTCCTGAGTCTCTTTCTTCATTTGTGAAACAAAGATTTTTTTTTAAGAAAAGGTGCAGACAGGAATGAAGGTGAGTAGGCAGACAGGCAGGAAGAGGGAGAAGGATGAAGTACTTTCATTTTAGTTTCATTTTTCAGTTGTTCACACTGGCTGTTTTCGCCCCCCAGACCCAGGGGCTTGAACCTAAGGGGTATATAGCCTGCATCCTTGGGAGGCAACTGACCCAACCACTGCTCCACCAGTGCAGACCAAAACAGATAATTATGTCATCTCCAAAATTATGAGAATTAAATGGAAAGGATGGGCATGCCCTGGTGGCTTAGTGGTTAAGTCCACTCAGTGTAGTCCACATATGTCCCAAGGACCAAGGTTCACGCCCCAGGGTGGAGGGTGTTCATCATCAAAGAAGAACAACTAAATAAATGGGAAGTATTAAAGTACTTTGCTTAGTAAAATGTGAGGTATGAGTTCCTGGGACACCAAGGTTCATGGTAATATTAGCGCCCAGCACATGGTCCTTTATGCAGCCAGTGCGGAATAAGTATGGAGGACAAGGAGGATTATCATGGTTATACAAAGTATGTTGATCCCCACCCCTACTCCAGCAGCAAACTATGAAACAAAAGAATGGTGCGTCATGGAGTGTAGGGAAGGGAAGCGTACCCTCTGGAGTAGAGGGAGCTGGAAGCTCTCAGGAGTGGTCTTTTGAGGGAGCAAGGAGGTCACGCATCATCCTTCTATAGGCATCTGGTGCTTTTGTTCCTTGAAAAAAGGTAGCATCTTATCGAGCTTCAGTTTCCAGGCAACCACATTCCACTGAGCCCCATGTTTTGGCAGTTCTTTGATGCGTGAGTCATGTTTACGCTAAAATTGCAGCATCTCCATACAGAGGAACTTAGACCCACACTGATGGGAACTTATGAGAACTTAGCAGAGTTGCTTAACCTTTTTTTCCCCAAGAATCCATTTGGTGGTGTGTTGAAGTCTATGGACCTCTTCTAAGGATAACATTTCTATATGAATTAAAAGTAAAATCCACACATATTGACCTGCAGTGATTCACACCTTAAACCTATATATGCTATGATGCATTGTTGCTTCATTCAAAATTTTAAAGTAAAACACAAGATTATAAAGGAAACAAATCAAATATTTTTTAAATGTGATAAATAATGAATTCTCTTCGTTTACTAGCATATTTAAATAGCAAGATCGAGCAGCAGGTCAGTATGATTATTGAAATTGTTAAAGTGATGAATGCAAATGATAATTTATGATATCAGAGCCAGCTGTAATGTGATATAAATATATCAGTTGTATTGGTGGCATCACAGGAACTACTCATGCTCCTGTGGTTTGTCGCTTGTATTTAAATGGAAGGCGAGGCTGGGTTTCAATGAGAAGTTACTAAGCATGTAAGTCCCTATGTCTGTGGACCTCCTGAAATCTGTCCACAGTGCCCAGGGTAAGAGCCCCTTCCTTAGACTTGTAGGCCCCGGTAGAGTGGGAGGTGGAGCTCCTCTAAAGGAGTGCAGCCCATGTACCCCTGGGTTTGAATCCCAGGTCCAGGGGGAAACAAACAGTGTAAACAACTAAATAAAAATTATTTAAAGTACTTCCTCCTCCTCCTCTGTCTTCCTGCCTGCATGCCTACTCGCCTTCATTCCCGCCTGCACCTTTCCACCCGCCCCGCCCCGCGCCGCCTCCACCGAGGTCACCTCGCTCTGCTTCCAAGAAGGCCACTCAGGTGCTGCCTCCCCGAGCTGATGCCCCTTTCCTTCATCCATAATCCTTTTCCTCTAAAATTTGCCTTTTCTCCCTTCTCACTGCCTTTCTTAACCCAAACATTTAAGTGTTTGCTTGAGTGGCAGTCAGTCTCTTGTTCCCTCCAAGTATCCTGTTCACGGCGGTCGGGTTAGGCTTCTGCCTGTGGCTTCCCACTACCTCCCCTGCTGCTCAAAGTCCTGCTGGGACTCCCCATGTCACTGATCCCAGGTCCACATCTATTTCTGACTTTGGGGCCTTCATGTTACCTTGTCCTCCCAGCCAAATTTATTTCTCCTCCTGCTATGCGCACACACACACACACACACACACACACACACACACACACACACACACAATCCCTCCTTACCATACTCCTTACTTTGTTGATGCTGTGTCCTTACCCTAAACCCTCTCCTCTCACCCCTCAGCCAAATCCGATCCTGCTCATTCCATAAGAGCCACCCAGAGTCCTTTTCCCTCAGAGTCACACTAACAGCTCTCAGCCTCCACTGGCACACAATTTTCTGACTATGAGTAATTGTCTCTGCAGCTGGACTCTAATTGCCTTGAGGGTAGGAAGTCATATCTTATATTCTCCCTGGGCCTAGAATAATGAGTATACAGAAATTTCAGGGTGTGCCTTGGTGGAGCAGGAGTTGGGTGCAGTCCAATGTACAGTCCAAGGATCCAGGTTCACACCCCGGAGCTCATGGGGAGCAAAGAACAACAAAATACATAAAATGATTCTTCCTCATTTCTCTTCCTGCCTGCCTGCCGTCATTCCTGTCTGCTTCCTTCCTCTTAAAAAAAAAAAAGGCTTATCTATATGTCTATCTATCTGTATATCTATATCTGTATCTATGTCTATAGCTATAGCTATAGCTGTATTTGTTTGCTAAACTAACATCCATAGATCAGGAGAGTCATTTATGACATTTCTGAAAACAAGGGAAAGCAGACAGAAAGGGGATCGGTAATGAGGCAGGGACACTGCCCGTTATACTGGTGAGTCACCTCTACTCCAAACTATCAGTAGAAAAAATTTTAACTCACCAGATAGCTGGTATGGGTAGACTTCTGGTAGAAACCAGTAAAGGGGTCAAGTTTTATCCCGAGGGTAATGTGAGATTTTGAGACATTATATGGATGCATGTACCAGGTGGAGAGAGAGGACTTGGCTGCCATTTGAATCATATTCCAATAAATGATTGATCAGCTGAGCAGTGTGGAAAGTTATCAACAGAAATGTTGGTGCTGGTTCACTGACCCCAGACGTGTTTTCCTCCCTCACCCTCTGTCCCACAGTGTGAGGAAACATTAAAGTGAAGCTCAAGTATGTAAAAGGATAATCATAAGTCTTTATATAAACTCACTTTAATTTTTTACATGATTTGGGTCTAGTTGTTAGTTCATCTCAAGATTACATGAGTCATCCATTCACCGAGCATACCTCTGACTATTAGCTGGGATTCAGGGGGCTGCTCCAGGTTTGTCAGCCTGTTGGATTCAGGGTGTAGGTGGAATTTTTCACTTACAGCTTTTGTCATTTATAAGTGTCTTCATTTAGGAGGTGTGGATTCTGCCACCTCACCTAGATTGAAAACAGGATGCACAGTCCTCTTGAGGTTTCCATGTCACTGATATTAGAATCCAAGAAAAAATACGAGAAAAATAAACATTTCAGTGATAAGATATGACAGATGCTAGGGAAGTACTTCACATATGCAGTTTAAGTTTGTTAATTAAGGCAGAATTTATTCATTACATTAAGTAAAAACATTGAGAAAGTAGCCTGGCATGTATTAGGGTTCTAGTCTGTATACAAGTCCTACAGTATATATGTAATAGGTGTTCTCTAGTCTGGTTATTGCTTCCTTCTTTTGACCTTGTGGCTGTGAGGATACGGTGTCTGGGGCTGGAACAGCCACCTTTCTGACCATAAGGCAAAGGCCAGAGCATCACAGAGTAGTTGACCCAGTGTCCTGGATGGATCAACTTCTAAGCTACTTACATCAAGACTTCTCTATATGTGTGATAACTATATACCTCTGAAATCTCAATAAATTCAGTTCAGTAACATTTCTTAAATTCCACAAAATGTAAACATATTACATTTATTGTATCTGTGCATCTGTAACATGAAATATCTTATATATCTAGATATATATAGATACAGATGCAATTGTTTCACACAATTATGGAGGCTGGCAAGCCCCAAGATTTGCTTTCAGCAAGCTGGAGACCAAGGAGAGTTGATGGTTTACTTTAAGTCCAAAAGACAGAAAAAACTCTGAGTCCCAGTTCAAGGCAGTGAAACTGGTAGAGTTGCTTTTTATTTGGCCTTTTAGTTCTCTTCAGGCCTCTGCTGGGCCGGATGAGGGCCACCCACCCTGGGACAGCCATTGGTTCACTCAGCCCACTGATTCCTATGTGACTTGCATCCAGAAACCCCCTCATGGACACACCCTGGATAATGTTTGACCAACTGGGCAGCCAGTGGCCCAGTCAAGTTGACACATAAAACTAACCGTCCCAGTGTACAGCATTGTATTTCAATTATATAAATACAGAAAAACATGCAAAACAAATCTATTCCGCAACAATGGAAGTCAGGAGAAGAGCTGCCCTGGAGGCAGCCTGGGTGAGTGGTAATGTCTTATTTCCTGATTCAATGTTGGTTATACGGGTCTTTGACATTGTGAACATTTAATTGAGTAGAATGCTTGGGATTTATACCCTTTTCTGAATGTTTGCTATGCTTCAATGTATTTTAAAGAAGGGGGGTAGAAAAAGAAGTAGGCGTGAAAGCGTGAGTGCATGGTCTATAGGGAAACATCTGTTGAAATATCCTAGAAAATAATATTGCTATAAACTCCTTCCAAGAAACTTATGTTTTTTTGGCTGTATCTTTCAGTCTCTCAAAATTCTTGAATCAGGAGTAGAATCATTGGCTCCTGCTCTGCTTCCCTTAAACTCCATGTGGGCTGAAGGGTGACTCTTTTGTCTTCCAAGGAGTCCTTACAGGAAGGACAATGGCTCCGGCCATGGGGTACTTACAGTACTGCCAAAGCTCAGGATTCTAGTCTAATCACAGTGAGTTCTGACGTTGGAAAGTCTCAACAGAGCCGACATGCTTGGACGACATCATGTGAAAACGTCATAGTCAAATTTTCCGGCACTTTTGCTTCTGTCCTACTCTCCCTGAGTCTCCCTCTGAACATTGTTGCTTTGAAATTTCTAGACAGAAATTGATTTAAAATCTGATTCATAGCTGGCTCTGAGAGGGAGTCACAGCACAAGAGGACTTTGGGTAAATTTTTGAAGACATACTGTCCAAAGATACTTGTTTTAATTCTTCCAAGTGCATATTCTTTGAAACTCAAATCCACAGGTAACTAGTGAAATAGAAATTGACTTGCTAGGTTAATTAACCAAAGTAGAGAGCCAATCTAAATGACTTGTCCTTCAAATTAAAACTTTGTGCCTTGTTACAGTTCTTTAGACTAATTGATCCTTTGATTGGGTAGAATACTTATTTAGGCATCATATCATTCCTGGGACGAGTTTGACCTGGTTTGGACTCCAACCCAGTCACCCATCAGCTGAGTGACCTCTGGCAATTATTTAACCTTCTTGAGCCTATTTCTTCAAACTTACAGTGTTGTGAGATGGACCAAAGTGCATCTATGTAAAGTGCCTAAACCAGTGGAATTACTCAGATGAATAATATATTCATTACCATCATCCTTATTTCAACATTCTGAAAAGTCAGTTAGACCTGGCTTAATGAAGTCACGGTAGCTGAGTTAAAAGAATGCATGAATGCCTTTATTCCTCAGGAAACATTTCAGTAGAATCCAGACAAGATTCAAATTATCAACAGACTCGTAACCTACTAGATTCAAATATTTGCGGTTAGGTATGCTTGTCTTCAATAAAGTGGTATACAATTTATTTTAAAATAGCATTAATGTGGCTGGCTTCATGTTTTTAGTGCATTTAATTGATCATTTTAATAGCATGAGGGGTAGTAGGAAAGTCACATATTTAATTGCACTTTTATTAACTGATATATTTTAAAATTTTTAATTTATTTTTATTGTAATTATTCTACACATTAAAATAACTTCTTATGCATAGGTTCCCCATTTCTTAGATATATTTCAATACACCATGCCCTCCATCAAATCACCAAGTGTTCTTTCCACCTTGTCCAGTGGACTCCACCACCATTTGCCCCCATCTGCCCTATTGCCTTTTAGTAACCTCAGTCTGTTGCAAATGTTTCAGGGTTGGTTATGTTTCATCTATTCCTTTGTTTTGTCTATTCACATTCCACCTATGAGGTCATCTGGTATCTGTCTTTCTTCTTTTGACTTGTTTCACTTAGCATAATCCCCTCTACGTCCATCCATGTTGATTCAAATGACAGGGTTACATCTCTTCTAAGGGCTGTGTAGCATTCCATTGTATATATGTACTACATCTTCGTGATCCATTCGTCTGATGTTGGGCACTTAGGTAATTTCCAGTTCTTAGATATTGTGAATAGGGCTGCAACAAACATGGGGATGCATACATCTCTGCGGATGGTGCTTTTGCATCTTTTGGGTAGATGCCCAGAAGTGGAATGACAGGATCATATGAGATTTCCATCTTCAGTTTTTCGAGGAATCTCCAAACTGTTCTCCATAGGGGTTGTACCAATTTGCACTCGCACCAACAGTGCGAAAGCGTTCCCTTTTCCCCACATCCTCACCAGCATTTGCTATTTACAGACTTTTGGAAAATAACCAGTCTTTCAGGTGCAAGGTGATATCTCATTGCTGTTTTAATTTGCATTTCCCTGACAGCCAGCAAGAAGGAACAACTTTTCATGTGTCTGTTGGCCATCTGTATTTCCTCTTCAGAAAAGTGCCTCTCCAATTCTTCCTCCCATTTTTGATTTTTTTGATTGTTCTTCTGTTATTGAGTTTTATGAGCTCTTTGTATATTTTAGATATTAAGATATTTAGATATTTGTTGGAAATATCGAATGCAAATATCTTCTCCCAGTTAGTAGGTTTCCTTTTGGTTTTGGTGATGTTTTCTTTTGTGGTGAAGAAGCTCCTTACTTTGATGTAGTCCCAGTTGTTTGTTTTTCTTTTCGTTTCCCTTAATGGTAGAGTTGAGTCCCCAAAGGCTTCTCTATGACTGATGTCATGGAAAGTCTTTCTTATGTTGTCTTCTAAGAGCTTTATGTTTTCTGGTCTTATGTCCAAGTCTCTAATCCATTTTGAGTTAATTTTTGTGAATGGTGTTAGAGAGTGGTGTAGCTTCATTCTTTTGCATGCGGCTGTCCAGTTTTCCCAACACCTTTTGTTGAAGAAACTTTCTTCTAAAAAAATTTTTTTAAAGAAAGGTGCAGGCAGGAATAAAGGAAAATAGGCTGGCAGGCAGGAAGAGAAATGTGAAAGAAGCACTTTATTTTTATTTAGTTGTTCACATTGGTTGTTTGTCCATCCAGGTCTTGAACCAGGGAGCTTGGAATGTAGTGTGGTGTTGCTCCCAGGCTGTACCAGACCACCAGAGCACATCCAGACTTTTAAATCTTGATAAATATAGTTCAAAACTACATAATAAATGTATTTTAGGATAACTATGGACAGGGAGAAATCTTAGGGGAGTCATATCAATTTAGCCTTCTTCCTAGCCTTAAAAAAAATAATTTCTTGCACAGTAGTTTACAAAATGTGAAAATAGCATTGAAGTTTATTTGAAAAAGTGTTCTGAAAATGTGATTCCTTTTCTCTGCAGAAGAAAAGCAAATTTTTATTCCTGAAATTATCATGTCAGACAGATCCAAGGTATAAGCTGAAAAGAAAATAATTATGTCGTTCCTCTGCTTCATTTTATCTCCTTTTTAAGGAATGTAAACTACTGGTAACATACTAGTGAGGATTTTAATATGTGAGTCATAGCCGGTGAATCATGGAAATACATCAGAAGGTTCCGATTGGGAAAAACTGAGTTATATTCCTATTCCCACACTAAAATAACAACCCCTTCTATGGAAGTGAAAAGAAAAACATGGTTCTTCAGCAATGAACTTTAACTTCTTTTCTTTATTTCTTCCTGGTTCGATGTTTCTGGGAATCTGGTCTAGGCTGTCCGGCCTGTCTAAGACATGCATTATTTAGGGCCTCTCCCATCCAGCATGCGATTCTCACTCGTGCTGTCTTCCTCCCGAGTTTCCTGCCCTCATTTGCTGGTATTTCTACAAAGATAACAGACCATTAACAAATTTTCTTAGAATTATACAGCTTACAAGGCGCTTTCATAATTTTCTCACTTGATCAGCTTTAGTAATTTAAAGATATTTACCCATTTCTACAATCAGGAAACTGATTGCAGAAAAGGTTAAGTGACTTCTCAAGGTCAATGCCTCTTTATAGCAAAGTCAAGTCGCTCACGCCCCTCATCAGTGTGATGGACACTAGCCAGCATGATCACCACAGCTGGGAGATGGTAAAATGCTCACAGACACAGTGAGTCCAGGAGACTTTCTTTCAGTGCAGAGCACAGACACAGAGACGGCTGCAGGTGGACGAGGTGCAGGTGCTCTCGGGCTGAGTGAGGAGCTGCCCGGGGCCACAGGTCTCCAGAGAGGTGCCACCGTGGGGGACACTCGTGCAAAATGACAGCTCCCGTGGACACAAGCTCACCACGACTATTCTCATGGGTGGAGAGGGAGGGGTTATACCCATTTATACTGCTCCCCTAAGTCATAAATGTGCACACGGGCACATACCTGCTGAAACCCTCCTGTCCAGACTGGAGTGGGACACGCTCCCCTTTGCTCCCCAGCTGCAAGTGATCAGTGCACGACAATGCTGTCAGCTCCCACGAGGCTGAATAACTGAAAGATAGTTTCCCGGAAGTATCCTTGAGCAAGTTTTAGCTTCACTTAAGGAAGATAACTATTGACTTGGTCAGCTACTCACTCAAGAGTCATTCATATACCTCTCCCACTATGTCCTCACAGGCTTGACTATGAGGACATAGTGGATGACATAGTGAGGCGCCAGTGCCGCACCACTGCAAAAGCAGCCTCCTAGCTCCATTCCCCTCTCTTCTCCTTTCCTTCTTACCCTAATGCTCACCTCTGGGACTCCGTCCTCAAACCAAGGTGCTGGCTCCTATACAGAAAGGACAAGGCAGCTTGGCCTGGCCAGCCCTGACTTCCTAGGCCTTGAGCCTTCTCTTCTCCTGTCTCAGTCATCCATACTCAGAGTCCTGCCTTTAACATTACTAATCCCTGCAGCCCCTCTGTAGCTCACTCTCGGATCACTTCCTCTCTCCCCATCCAGCTAACAGCACCCCAATCTTAACAATTCTGTGACCCCCTGAGACCTACAATCCTACAGCTTACGGATCCCGTCACCATCCCATATGCCCCAGTTTCCTCATGTCCTCTCTTCTCTCATTACCCACCCTCTTCTGTAACTAATCATGATCAGGCATTTGCTTCTCTCCCTGGCCCCTCTCTCAATGTCCAGCCTTCTGATGAACCCATAACATTAGGTAGTTCCAACTCCATCTGCTCTGGACCTATACCCTCTAATGGCTGAAAACAAACACAGAACTGTGTCCTCTAGTCACCCTTGAAATTTGGGAAGTTAAAGAAAAAAGAATTTTTAAACAAAGAAAATAAAAGAAATGTGGGATAGTCAAGTAAGACCCAAATGATGCCTTGCAAATATAGTATAATGTCCAGTCGTTTCTCTCCCCACTTTCCCAGATGATGCTTTCATACTTGCTCTCCTCTCTCCAGACCTTCAACACCTCCTCCTAGTCCTCCTCAGCAGCCTCGCTTCCTACTTCACCAAGAAAAGCAGTTAGAAAAGAACTCCTCCACACATCCGCCACTTTGCACCCACCCCCTGCATTTGTGTCTGTGTACATGGCTTCTCCTGACATGCTGGCCAAGCCCTGCCCTCCTGTGATGGGATTCCACCCGCTTCTGCCTATGCCAAGGATACCACGAGCACACTCATCTTCTCTCTCCTGCACCATCCCGTTTTCTCTCCCTTTTGAATTAGCCCCATGCCACATTTCTCCCACCTTAAAAAAAAATTTTCTTCAGCTCACCTTCCCTACCATTCTATTTCTTTTCCTTCCTTTGTGATAAGTCCCCTTGAATGGAGTATACTGTCCTTATGGCACCTCCAATTTCTCTCCCCTCTTCTCCCTTGAGTCCATGAAACCTGGCTTTTACCCTCACCATCCACAGTCTCCAAGGTCACCAGTGAAGTCCTCAACTTCTGTCAGGCTTGTTCTTGCTTGACTCATCAAATGATATTTGACACAGCTTATATTCTCTCCTTCCTGAATCTCTTTCTTCTCTTGATTTCCAGGGTCCCACCATCCTCCTATGTTTTTAACCAAGTTTTCTCAAGTTCTTTTGTTGGTTCCTTTTCATATCTGTGATCTTTAAATGTCAGCATGCTCCAGAACTCAGTCTTGGGAACTTTTTTCACTTCTATCTATTATCATTTCTGGAGGCATATTATCTAGTCTTTCAGCTTTAAACACGAGGTAGATGATGTATTCTCAAATTTTTACTTCAGCAAGAACCTTTTTCCTGAACTTCAAACCCTCTTTCTACTTGATACTGGAATGTTTGACCAGCATCTTAATGGCTCCAAACTGAGCTCCCAATTCTCCTCTCACCAGTCCTTCTACCAGATTCCTGTTCAGTTCAAAGCAACTTTACTCTTTTAGTTGCTTAGGCCAAAGACATTGCTACCATCCTGCACTTTTTGCTTTCTCTGCCCCCATACATCTGGTTTGTGAGCAAAACATACCCAGAATCCACCACTTTCATCTCCACCGCTGCCATCACCTTTATTCAAATCACCATCACCCCTCACCTAGATTATTGTAGTAGCCTATTAGGGCTACTGCTTCTGTCCTTGCTTCACTGTAGCCTAATGTCAATGCAGCTTCCAGAATGATCTGGTTAAGTTCCATCACCCCACTGCTCAGTATCTCAAGATGCACTTCTATTTCATGTAAAAACAAAGACATAGATCTTAGCAGGGAACTGTGGTCCCATCTTACCATCATCTCCCAACCCTCACGCCCTGGTGCTCCCCCACTCACTGTCCTGCAGCCACAGAGCCTCCTTGACCACAGCCAGGCATCTGTTTTAGGGCCGAAACCTTCTGCTCCCTCTGCGCGGAATGCTCCCGACCCCAGACAACCCAGACTGTCAAAAATCTCACCCTTCCCCCACATTTCTTACTCACATTACCTGCTTTCTTTTCTCTCCTCGGCACTTAACAACACCTAATACCCAACACGCTTCATGTACTTACCTCGCTCACCGTCTTCCCTTTAAAATGCCATTGGGGGTGATGAGTTTTGGAGTCACTGCCATATTTCAGTGCTTAGGAGGATTCCGGGCAGCCACAAATGCACGCTGTTCCAAGCCAGGAAGGCTCACACCTCAGTGAACGGGTGGGAGGATTCCCTGGTCTGTCCCAGCAGCCACCTGTACGTGGTTTTCAGTGCCCGCCCCTGAAGTGGCTGCAGAGGGGGCTCCTCTGTGATCGCTCTGTGGCAGCACTGGAGAGCAGTAAAAAGCATGACCTATGGAGCCAGGAGCGCCCGACTGATTCCAGCCTCGTACACTTAGGAGCTTGACATTGGGGAAAACAGATTCTCTCTCTAAACCTGCTCCTTAATCAGTACAATGGGAGCAAGGCTACCTACTTAGTAGTACTATTGAAGGATTAAGTGAAGCACTTTGTGTACAGTACTTAATACAGTGCCTGATATACAGGAGGTATGTGGAGAAGGAGAATGTTTTTTATGGGTCATGAGAAAAGATATAGGAGCTGTAGGTGGCTGGCCTGGAAGAATTTCACTGGTGATTTAAAAGTGGGCATTTCTATTATCAAAAGTGCACAGGCAGGTTGTTTGCTGTCTCTACCCGGGGGAAAAAAAATGGTTTCACTACAACGAGGAAAGGTCAAGTTCAGCCCTTGGACAATGTGTCCAGTTTTAGGAAGAAGTAACCATGGCTTATCTAGAGAGCCTGTGACATCTAATTGATTCAGATCTTTAAATACCAGTATATTCTGGCTTCTCTAGTGACAGACTCCATGGACCTTTCTGAATAAGAAGTCTGGGTCAGAAAAGAGTCACACATACGACACTCCCACAGAGATACTGTGACCCCCCCCCAGCCCCCGCCCAGTAACCAGGGGCAGCTGACTGGACCGCTCTAAGCTAATAGGCCTACACAGCGATTGCAAACATTACAGACTCCTTATTCCATTTGTTACTACCCCTCACAGCCCATTTTTATATCTATAGTTTAAATATTCATCTCGGTTTGCATTTTCCCCCTCAAAGCACAGGAATGGAATTCAAACACTTAGCCTTGAAAACTGCAGGCTGTTCTACAGACGGTGAAAGACATCTCATCAGGGTGAGAGGGAGAAAGGCAGGCTCTCTGCCTGAAGTCAGAGAAACGCAGATGATCACCGGCATCATGAACCTTCCTTATAGGCGCGGACTGGTGGAGGGATTTGACATAGTTCAAATATGTTCCAAGGACCCAGGTTCACATATCAGGGCTGGGAAAACAACTAGGAGGAACAGCTGAATAAAACAAATAAAAATGCTTCTTCCTCCTCTCTGCCTGCCTACTCACCTTTATTCCTGCCTGCAACATTCCTTTAAGAAAAAAAAAAATACCTTTCTTGTATATATTCCTCCCAGTAAAAGATCTAGTAAGATCCTGGGATTCCAGAGATTTTTATGAAAAGAACTTTAAACCTTGGAAATGTCCATAATGCCGATTATCTCATTTAATAATCTGGTCCTTGATAGTGATAACAATAAAACCAGCAGCTCTGTTTTCTACGTATGTGTGGGTTTTCTTGTATCAAACAAAAAGTGCTTCCCCGGGCAAACTCAAGACTTTCTTGAATTTTCATACAAACAAGTTTGCGAGTCTGTATTTCACTTGAATTAATGGCCTTTGCAGATCAAGGTCACCAGGTTCTCCTCTTCTTAAAGGTTACTGATCAAAAATAGACACATGAAATAAATTCAGTGTTGTAATAATGTCCAGTGAGACAAACTGAAATGGTGGGAAGGCAAAAACGTACTCATGAAATAGAAGGCAGTGGTGCTCAGCCTGGCCGCCTCTTAGAATCACCTAGTGGTGATGACCTAGATGAGTGAGTAGCAAGTAGAATCACCCAGAAAGCTTGGTCTGACCCCAATCAAGGGCATTTAAAGTTAAATCTGAATTTCTGCGGGTGGGGCATGGACAGCACTTCTGTATCGAGCAATAGCCAGGTGACTCTAGTATGACAATGACCAAGCTGACATGTCTCTGAGTTCCTGGAGCTGGATGTTACCACTTCACTGGTAAGGACTTTCCTTTCCTGACAAATGAAGGAAGCTCCACTAGCAAGAGGACTTTAGTATTAATCCAAACTCTTAAGACGTTAATAACCATAATGCCTCTTAATAATATTTCCACAACTCCCAAAGTCCTTTTATTTGGAATTAAAATTTTGTTAAATAAGGTCTTATTTAAAAAAAAAAAAAAAAAAGGATCCCAGATTT